>JACDRP010001174.1:0-12226 GCA_013841185.1 Hycleus phaleratus | reverse complement strand
GGTATGCGAAAATTCAGAAAATGGCAATAGTATTAGGAGAGCAGAAGTTACCAAGAGGTATGCAAACATTGCGATTTTCTAAAATTTATTATTAAGATAGCAGAAGTTACTAGAAAAAAGGAATTTTGAATTAACAACCACATTGCAAACTTGTACTTAATATTAGTAATATAATGAAGTCAAACGATTATTACAAATAAAATTTTCCTTAAAAAAACGTAATATAATAATTATAATAATGACACAACTCTATACCGTTGATTTAAATCGACAATAAAGATGTACTTTTTCACTAATATACGTATGTGCACTATTTATAAATATAAATATGTATAAAGAAATATAAAGCTCTTCGAAAAAAGTCCTACAATATAATAATGATGAAATTATTTCTAAAACGGAGAAATATTTGATAATTATTATAATTGCACAATAAAGTATTTAATCTGATATCTAAGCATTATTAACTCTATCAATCAAGAACGAAAGAGAAAAATGCATTTTGTATACAGTTGCGTCTATCTTTCTGTAAATATTATTTGATTAAATTAATATACACATCACATTGAAACACCCATTCAGTTTTCTCTTTTGTTTTTCTGTTATTAATAATAATGATAATTGTTACTATTATTATCATTATTATCATTGTTATAATACTAAGTTTGAAACTTGTTAATCCTAAATTATTTACAACTATTTACAAATGAGAATATAGATTTTCATATTCTTATAAAAATTATAACTAATTTCTGTACATTATAAATATAATTTTATTAATTTAAATGATATCAATTTGCGTTTAATCCAACACGAAAACGTCCCTCCGTTCTCAACTACCCAACGGTAATAGATTAAATAATTAAAATCAACGATATATTCATAAATATTAATATTAGTATACCACCCATTTGATTAAATATTATTATGATTCTAAATCATCTTCACGTTGACTTGAAAAATACGAAACTAAACCACCAAACTCACCCCCAGATTCTTCATCAAATGATTTACTATTACTATTACTATTCTCTGATGGATTTATTGTATGATTATCATTTGTATATTGTTCACTATATTGTGACGGTTGATATACAGTTGGTGGTAATGCATCTTCATTTTGTTGTTGTTGTTGTGTTGTCACTACTGTTGTTGTTGTTGTCGGTGGTGGTAATGGTGGTAACGATGATGGTGGCGGCGGTGGTGGTGGTGGAAATCCACTATAATAACTCGGTGGTATATTCGGATGATACGGTGATATATTTGGTCTAGGTGGTTGTAGATGTGCTGCAACAAGATGTTGCATATGTCTTGTACTTAATGGAAATCGATTAATTGGTGGTGGTGGTGGTGGTGGTACAACTGTTGTTGTACGTGTATATTGTAATGGTGATTGTGATTGTGGTGGTGGTGGTGTTTCATTTTTACCAGTACTTGAACTACTACTTGGACTAGCTGCTGATGCTGGAGATGCTACACGATTTGGTGAATTATGTCCAGTCATATTTATAGCACCACCACCTGATGGTGATGGATCTAATGTCCGATGGGTATGATAAATATGTGATTGTATTGTTTGTGGTATAGCATTACGAATTTGATGTGGCGATACAGATGGTGGTGGTGGTGTACTTCTAGGATAATGATTTAAAGTCGGTGGTAATTGTCGGAATGATGTTGGACCACTATTCAATTGTGCCCGAATTCCACCTAAAACAAATATTTTTTTAAACAAATCAATAAAAAAAAAAAAATCAAAAATTTTACCAGATATAAAAGTTGTACCAACTGATGTATGATGTGCTGGTATTGAACCATGTATTGTTTGAGGAATTACATTTTCTTCTTCTCCACCACCACGTTCAGTCATTGTAGCAAATTGTTTTGGTCTTATTGTACCAACAGGATAACCGGGTTGGCCTGGTTTATTTTGTAACATTCTCGTTATTACTGATGGTGTTGGTTGACTTTGTGAAAATGGTTGAGGTGGTGCAGCTATTTCAATATTACGATTATTCTCTTGATTTATCGTTAAATCTTTCGGAATAGCTGCAAAAGAACTACTTGTTGTTATTGGTGGTGGTACTGGTACTGGTTGTATAATTTCTTGTCTATTTGTACTACCTAGATTTGCTACAGCTTCTTCAATACTTTTTTTAGTTCTACCTCTTCGTTTCTTACCATCATCAACATTACTATCATTCGAATTTGGTAATTCTCTGAATAATGGTAGTGAAACACCAGGTGGTTCAGATAATTCCTCATTATTTTCTGTATTAACAATTAAACTATCCATATTGCCAACAATTGGATCTTGTATTGTTTGTGTAAATTGGAAATGACCTTTTGGTTTTCTACCTCTCTTTTTAGGACTACTCGTTATTGTTTCAGTAATTACCGGAACTGTTGTTATAATACTAGTTGGTGGTACAATTAATGCTTGCGGTTGTTGTTGTTGTGGTACTGTTTGAACTAACGATAATGCTGATTGTTGTAATTGAGCAGCTTCAATTTTCTTAGCTTCACGTTCTTTCCGTTTTTTCTCTTTTTCAATTTGTAAAGCAACCATTTGTAATTGTTTATTTGCATATTCCTCTTCTTCCATCATTTTCTCCATTTCATTCTCATCCATTTCTTCTAAATTTTTATTGATAACATCAATAGGATTTGGTTCATCATCTAAATCATCATCTTGAATTTTATTTGATTGTTTTGTTGGTGTTGGAAGTGGACGTGTATAGGATTTATCAGCATATGATTGAATATTAATTTTTGTTTTATTAACGCGTAATTCTTCAGAAGATTCAGCTTCGTCTTCTTCACTTACTTTATCATCTTCATCCAATTCTTCTTCTTCATTTGCCACATACTCTTCTTCACTCTCTATTCTTGGTGGTGGTCGTTTCACTTTATCCTAATAAATATTTTATTTACATAAAATACAAATTTCTTCTAAATAAATCATACCTCATCACTATCCGATCCTAAAGCATCAACATAATTAATCTTCTTTCCACGTGTACGTCTACCAGGATTCATTTCTTCACCATCTAAACCGAATTTAATTTTAGGTTTCTTCTTTTTATAAACTTCAGCATCAGAATCATCGTCACATTTCTTCTTCTTTTTCGATTTCTTCTTTTTACTTACAGTTGAAATTGTCTTCTTCTGTCGACTATAATTAATTAATCAATTAATTTTAGAATTTTCGTGATAATTAATTAAATTACTTTGTTGGTTTCCTTTTACGTCTACCCCAAGAACGATCACTCTCCTCTGATTCACTTTCATCCCATATTGATTTCTTCTTTTTCCGGCGTGGTGCATCATCTTCACTATCATCATCAACTAAAATAAAAATCAAATTTTAATAATGTTTAAATTTTTAATATTATAATTACTAAAATCAGCATCATATCGAGATGTTCTAGCTCTTGTTGATCTTCTAATAATATCTGAACCACGTCGTCGACCACCCCGTCCACTATCCAAATCATCACTATCTTCAGTACCCAATTCCTCATCATCAAAATCCTCATCAGAATCAGTACTATAATTTTCTTTAATGTAATAAAACAATAACTAATGGTAATTTTATTAAAATAATCTACCTTGTTCCTTTAAAATCTTCATCAGAATCTTCATCATCTGCACTACTAATATCTAAAGCATTCAATTTACGTGTCTTTTTACGTTGTACTGGTCGTTTCTTGACTGGTCGTATTTGATCATCATCATTATCATCATCATCATTAATACTATCACATTTATTATCAACATTATTACCACTAACATCTAGAATTTTAGTTTCAGGAGTTTCTTCTGTAAATAATGGTGGTAATTCGGATTCTGGTGGTATTTCTCTGATTTCATCACAATTCTCTTGATCTGGATCTTCAATTTTCTTACATTCATCATCCTCTTTTTCAGCATTAACAATTGTAGATATATCTTTACCACGTCCTTGATTACCTGCACCTTTTACAGCTTCCATTTCATCCTAAAATCGTTTATTAATCAATTAATTAATTACTTAATTTAAAATTAGATATAATTACTTGAATTGCTGAATTGATTAATTCATCATAATCATTAAAACGATAACTATGAGCTTGTCGCCTTTGTCGTAATTGATAAATTGGTTCATCACTATCACTACTATTCGATTCAGATTCTGTTTCACTTTCACCAGATTCATCATCATCGTCATCATCATCTGAACTAGAATCTTTATCTACTTCTGCAACATTTTCATAATCATCTTCATTATTATAACGATCATCGTCTTCATCGTAATCATCATCATTATTATAATCATCAATATCAGGTTCATCAATATCGACACTATGTTTACGTCGTTTCTTTTTAATTCGTTCTGTTTCTTTAGCTGGTAAAACATTATTTAAACTTATACCAACATATGCTAAACGTTCTTTACGTCTATCTTCAATTTCTTTCTTATTCAATTTCTTATCGTAGTCTACAAGTTTGTCTTGTAAATTTTTCAATAAACGAGCCTTTAAATAATTAATTGAAACAATAATTAATTAAATAGAAAGAAAATACATACATGTTGACATGGTGGACAAAACCAATCACCTTCAGGTATAACAAGAAGTGGTGGTCTTAAACATGAACAATGCCAACCATTATCACATTGATCACACAATAAAATCCATTCAGGATGATCGGATTTTTTACATTTTTGACAAGGACAATCATCGATTTCTTCCTCATCTTCAGATTCTATAAAATCGATTAGAAAAATTATTATTTTTTAAATATTAACGAAAAATTTTGAAAATTTCACCTTTTCTAACAGTACGTGCTCGTTTTAATGGTTGTGCTTCACCATCACCTTCTAAATCACTTTCTGGTGAAAATTCATGATCGGATATATAATGTAAATGTTCATCATAATCTTCATCTTCAACAATTTCATCATCATCATCTTCACTTGAACTACTTGAACCACTACTTGATTTCCATGGATTATATTCATCAAATAATTTACGTGGATCACGTTCCTTTTTATGTTTCTTCTTTTTCTTTTTATCAGTTTTATCAGACTCACCACCAGCATGTTCATCATCACTACTAACTTTAATTTTACGTTTATCCCCTTTGTAATCCTAATTGAAACGAAAATTAACTATTTTATGTAAATTGGAAATCGATAAATCGAAAACGTGAAATAATTCACTTATCTTTTTTTCTAAAACAATAAAAATGAATATTTTGAAGAAACTTTGGCGAATTCCAAGCGAATCATTTCACGTGATCAATTGACTTCTAATCGATTAATTACTTTATCATCACATTTCTTTTTCTTCTTCTTTTGTATTTCTTTGGCTTTTTCAGCCATCTCTTCTTCTAATTTCCTACGATCAGCTTCCTCTTTGATTTTTAACTGTGCTATCCTTCTTGATTGTCGTACACCAACTGGACCCATCTCAATTTCAGGTTGTAAGTCCAAACTAATACCCAAATTTTGTAATAATCTTTCTGTAATTATAAAATTTAGTTAAAAATATATCGAAGTTTAAGAGAATTGAAAATTTACTATTTTTATTAGCTGGATTTTTAAAACGTTTTGTTTTTGTTGTATCACTTTCTTCAATTGCACCTGGTGCTTCATTTTCATTAACAATTTGTCCATCTTCAGTTTTCTTTTGGTTTGTTGATTTAGCTTTCTTTTTCTTCTTTTTACCACCTTTTCTTTTGGGTCGTTTTTTCGGTTTTACTGCCACTACATCTTGTATTTCAGTTTTATTATCATCATCATCATTATCATTAACATCACAAGCACCGTCATTATTATCATCATCGTCATCATCACTACTAATTAAATTTTGATTTTTCTGTTCTTCAATACTCTTCCTTAATTGTGTATCAATATTACGTTTACCACGTATTTTAATACGTTTCCCACCGGTTTCTTCATTATCAATTTCTTCATTATTATCTTCAGGATTTTCACGACCACGTTTTCTTAAATTAGTTCGTGTTAATAATGGTGTAGAAATTGGTGTTTCAGTAAAATCTAACGAGAAATTCATTAATGATAAAACTGGTTTTGTTTCAATAATTTTTTGATTCAATTCATCATTATTCTCATTTTTCTTAACAATTTTTATATCTTCGTTTTCCAGTTTTATTGCATTTTCATCACATTTATTATTTACAGTAATTTCATCGTGTTTTTCTTTGACACTTTCTTCAATTTTATGTTTTGTATCCACAATTTTAACATTATCTTCATCATTTTTTGTTGTTATTACAGTTTCTAATTGAATATTTGAAGAAATATTCGCCGTTATTTCTTCAATTTCATTACTTTTCTTAGGTTCGTCTAAAACAGTCTTCATTTCCACAGGCACAAGATCAGTTTCTTTTGAAACTATTGATGAATTTCTATCAGTCGTAAATAATATTTTGTTTTCACCTTTACTATCAACATTTTCCAAAATTTCTGGTTTATTATGATTATCATCTTGCATAAGGGTTAGATTTTCCGATTTTTCTTCAACATTTTCTTCACTTTCAACTTTGAAAATTTGTTGTTTAACAGTAGCGCTTGTATCACTGTTTCTTTCCAATATTTGATCCATAGGAGACGATTTTCTCGAATTTTCATCAACATTTTCGATTTCAGAAATTTGTTGTTTGAAGTTCAGACACTTATTATCACTTTCTTCCACATTTTCATCGATAATAGATTTTTCCACCGCTTTTTTCGATATTTTAACAGTTTCCTCAAAATTAAAAATGTGTTGTTTTGTACTCGGATAAACGTCGGTTTCTTTTATAGTTTCCTGGTTAGGTGATTTTTCCAAATTTTCCTCAATTTTTTTTGTAACTCCAATAGTTTCTTTAATTTTTGAAACTTGTTCAATATCGTTTTTTTGTACAATTTTTTCTACAATAACAGACGATTTTACCAAAGTTTCTTCAATATTTTTTGGAATTTCAACTGATTCTTCAAATTTAGGAATTTGTTGTTCAATTTTCGAACAACTATCGTTTTCATCGTCAACATTTTCTTTACTAGTGGATGATTTTACAAAATTTTCTTCAATTTTTTTTGTTATCTCTACAATTTTCTCAAGTTTAGGCATTTGCTGTTGAATTTTCGAATAAGTATCGTTTTCTTCTTCATTTTCTTTACTAGAAGATGATTCTTCTAAATTTTCTCCAATTTTTTCTGTAATCTCTTCAATCTTCTGGACTTTAGGCATTTGTTGTTCAATTTTCGAACAAGTATCGTTTTCTTCTTCATTTTCTTTATTAGAAGATGATTTTTCTAATTTTTCTCCAATTTTTTCTGTAATCTCTTCAATCTTCTGGACTTTAGGCATTTGTTCAATTTTCGAACAAGTATCGTTTTCTTCTTCAACATTTTCTTCACCAGAGGATGATTTTTCTAAATTTTCTTCAATTTTTTCTGTATTCTCTTCAATTTTTTCAATTTTAGACATTTGCTGTTCAATTTTTGAACATGTATCAACATTATCTTCATTATAAGATGATTTTTCTAAATTTTCTTCAATTTTTTCCGTAACCGGCATCATTTTGTCCACTTTAGAAATTTGTTGTACAATATTCTGGTTATTTCGAATATTTTCTACAATTGGAACTGATTTTTCTAAATTTTCTTCAATTTTTTCTGTAATTTCAACAGTTTTTAATTCAACCTTAGGTACTTGTTGATTAAAGTTTGAACAAATATCGGTTTTCTCTTCAATTATTTCTACACAAGGTGATTTTTCCTGATTGTCTTCAATTTTTTCTACAATTTCAACAGGTTTTTCAACTTTAGAACTTTGTAGTTCAATATTTGAACAAATATCGGTTTTCTCTTCAATTTTCTCTGTAATTGAAGATAATTTATCCAAATTTTCTTCAATTTTTTTTGAAATGTCAATCGACTCAACTATTGGAATTGTTTGCTCAATATTCGAACAAATATCAGTATGTTCTTTGTTTTCTTGATTAGAAGATGAATTTTCTTCAATTTTAGTAGAAATTTCAATAATTTCCTCAACTTTAGGAATTTGTGGTTTAATATTTGAACAATTGTCAGGTTTTTCTCCAACGTCTTTTTCAAGAAAAGACGACTTTTCCAAATTTTCGTCGATTTCGTTGGAAATTTCAACAATACCATCAATTTTAGGACTTTCTTTTTCAATTTTAGAACAAGTATCAGATTTTTCTTCAATATTTTCTACCACTGATGATACTTCCAAATTTTCCTCATTTTGTTTCGTAATCTCAATAGTTTCCTCAACATTTTCTGTAACACGAATTTCTAAATTTACATCACTATTTTTCATAATTTCAATAGTTTCTTCAACATCTTCTTCGATTGGTATTTCTAAATTTACATAATTCTTTTTCGTAGTTTCTACCGCTTCTTCAACTTCAACAATTTGCTCTTCAATTTTTTCAGATTTTAAGTTAGCAGTTTCTATTTGTATTTCACTAAAATTTATTGTCAGATCTTCAGTGATTTCATTTGAATTTTCCACTGCTTCTTCATTTTTGTGATCAATTACTTTTAATTTTTCTTCAATTTCGACATCTCTCTTATCAATTTCACTATTTTTTAAAGTTTCATCATCACTACCTACAGTATAAGCAAATTTTTCAATACATTCCGGTTCTTCTATTTCATTATCTTCAGCTTGTTTCATTTCCATATGTGATTTATTAATTTCTAAATTTTTTTCATTAAAATCTGCAGTATCTTCATGGCCGACAGTATAAGCAAACTTTTTAATACATTCGGGTTCTTCTATTTCATTATCTTTAGCTTGTTTCATTTCTATAGGTGATGATTTATTAATTTCTGTATCTTTCTCATTAACAACTGAATGATTTTCAAGATTATCTTCTTCACCGAGAGTATAAGCGAATTTTTTGATACATTTTGGTTCTTTGACGGGAATTTGCTCACTTTCCAACAATAAATCCTCTTTATTTTTGATAGATTTTGAAATTGTACTGTTTATTTGATTTTCATTAGAATTTTCGTTCATTTCTTCCGATTTATTTGTTGAAATTTTACGATCTTCTTTGGTTATTTCCAAATTCGATTCATCTAAGATATTTCCATCTTTACTATCTCTTTGGTCAATAAATTCATCTTCAATTGGTTGAATCTGTTTGGAATCCTGTATTTCTTCATCTTTAATTATTGTTGTATTTTCTTCTATATAAAGATGTTCAGATGTCGTTATTTTATCATCTTTATTATCAATTTCTGGTGTTAATTGAGGCACTTTTTGTCCAAAACCAATAGTAGCACTACAACTAACTGGATTAAGATTCGTTTTAAATGGTGAACAATTAGGACCAAAGAAGAATATTGGTTTTTTGGGTTCCGATTCTGTTGTTGTTGTAGTTGTTATTGTTGTGGTAATTGTTTCAACGTCCCATCTAGATTTTTTAACCGGACTTTTTATTGAATTTATTTTATTATTGTCAGTCTTTGTATCGATAATTGTACCTAATTTATATGGATTTTTTACAGAAGATATAGCCCCTCTATTATCAATTGTATCTTTGGAATTATCAATTGAATTCGTGTCGAAATCACTTGTTGTTTTATTAATACTGACAGAATTACTATTACTAGTGTCAATTTCACTATTATTATCATTATTACTGTTATTATTACATGTTTTACTCAATTGAGTATTATTATCACCATTATTAGATTTATTATCATTACCAGTTTGACAATCAACACCATTACCAACACCATAAATATACATCACAGGCTCTTCAATCGTTTCACTAACAATCAAACTATTTACACATTCATTTTCACAACCTAAACCGTCACCTTTGATTAACATAACTGGCTCTTCTACTGTTTCACTTAATTCATTATCGATTTTTATTTTTTTACAAACACCTTTATTAATTATATCACCACCACCCCCATCATCATCATCATCATCATCAAGTTGGCGTTTATTTAGTTTTATATTATTATCAAATTGTTTCTCATCATTTGAATTCTCTTCAGATTCATCGGTTTTCTGTTTTGAATCGGATGAATTCGACGATTCTATTTGTCCAGTATCGATAATTGGTTTTTCAACTAAACTATTACTATCCTCATTGATTGTTGTATCTGAACTAATCTTTGAATCACCATCATTTAATTCATTGATTAAATTAAGTAAACCATCACGATCTCTACAAAAAAATAAAACAATATTAATTAAAATTTGAAATACAATTTGATTTCAATTCAATTACTTTGCAACTAATGTCCATGTCTCCTCATCTGGATCCTCTTTATAAATACGTATTTGATAATTATTATCATTTTGATACCAATATAGATGGCCGTATTTATCTTTACCTAACGGTTGTGATCGCAATTCATCGGCTGACATTTTATTAATTTCTGTTTTAAATTTTGTATTATAATCGAATTGCATCTCTAATAATTCTTTCAATATACGTAATTTCGATGATAGACGTGCCTTTTTATAACCAAAACGTTCAATCTCCCATGCATCTTGTACGCAAAATGTATGACAGAATTTTATTATCGCCCGTTCCCAACGTTCATTCGATACACTCTTCCTCGATTTACGCAGTAATTTTATATGAAGATCAATCAATTCTTGAGAGACTAAAAAAAATTAATTAATTATTAATTAAACAACTTTTTAAATTCACCCGGTACAATTGTCGATATTCGTTTGTTTTCATTTTTGAGGTTATAAATACGAATTATAAAAATTTAATTAATCCGATTTTATTAATAATTAATTTTGTTGGTGATGATTGAAATCGATGGATATTGATGAAAATTTAATTGTTTGTAAAATTATTGTATAGAAAAACGATTTGTTTACAAAACATCAATAGCAAAGCAATAGAGTGAAGTTGGCTGCAATTTCAATGATTTTAGTTGCAAATTAACCCAAAAAATTCTAGACAAATTACAAAAATTCCAGTAAATTCCCAATTAAATTACGTTTAATTTTGTAGTTTAATTATTATTTTAATATTGTTTATATCGAGATATTTCGTGCCAAGTTCACGGCTAATAAATGTAGGGGAAAAAGTAGGCGGCCGGTCATATCGACATTCTTTTGTTTTCTTTCACCTACTACAACTACTATTGCCAACCATTTTCTTTTCGTTTTTATTGTTTTTTTTTTATTGTTTGTTTTTCATTACCTTCTTGTGTATTTTCCAGCATTTCTTGTAATTCAAGAAAATCGATACTGGCTAGTCCACATGTCGTTCCGAATTTCTCCATAAATGCACAAATAACAGCAAAATTCGGGTCATTCTCACATGAAGCTTCATTATTATCTGACGCCATTTGCTGTGTTGTTATTTGTAGTTGTAGTAGTTTGCTTTAGTTGTTTTGCTATAAGTTGAGATGCCACTACTACGAATAGCCGCGCTATGTTTGACAGTAATCTATGTTTTTCATACAATTCACAATACACACCACTAAATCTTTATAATCACTTGATAATATGGATAACATTTTTTTATATATATGTATGTACAAGAAAGAGACACGACAAACAGAATATCACGACGACTGTTTAATTTTGTGATGTTTTCTTTTTTTTTGCTGAATGTATGTGTGTGTTGTCGAAAACGTCGCGATAAAATCACGAAGCGCGCATCAAATGATCATTGGAATTCGACTGCAACGCCACTGTGACATCTTAACAAACTATCACAATTACAGAATTTCAAACTGATTCAAACAATAATACATAGATGGCGCCATTTCTATTTAATATAATTTTTTCGATAAATCAATGGAAAATGTACTTAATTCTATTTAAAAGTTGCATTTAGATTAAATATTTTGATAATTATTGGAATTTTACTCACATTTTTATACTAAATCTGGAGATTTCCAGACAAATATATGTAGTGACACCTGTCACTTGTTGGTTATATTACGATAGATGTTCTAAATATAAATATACCAATTAATTTGTAAATTTGTTTGGATTTTTCCTCTTATTTTCGTTTTGTGGATTATCAGATTGATTGGTTTTACAACAATTTCCGGTATTTCTCATTTTTAATATCATTGACGTATGTCGTGCATTGAAACATAACTCAATGCGGTACACTCAATGAAAGATTTTTTATTCGACATATTATGGCGCGAAATTTAAAAATTTTAATTTTCACACTAGTAGATTTTATACATAAATTTGACTTAAGT
>JACDRP010001173.1:0-12248 GCA_013841185.1 Hycleus phaleratus | reverse complement strand
AGGTGTAGTTCAGGTGGAAAAACAAGTGCATACCAAATTTCACAAATTTTCATCAATTACAGTTCTAATATTCCAACCACTTGGCTCACTCTGTATAGTGACTTTATAGAAACTACAATGAAAGCGACATCTATACTTCATCATGCGAATTAGGTAGTTCAGATGTCGCTGGGTAGGTGTTAATTTACGACTTGTCATCGAGTACCAACTTTAAAAAAATACCACCCTAGATTTGCTTATTTAAAAAATAAATACATAATTAAAAATATTGTATTCTATTCTATTTAAATAATTATCAAATTAAGGAGATAAATCGATTCAATTCATCGAAATTAATTGAATAATTCCAATTTTTTCTTGAAACAGATTGGCCAACGTTAACGTTAAAGTCACTAGAACCGATTGTCGGATTTAACCTCAAATTTTTCCGCGTAGTGAAGTCTTTTTTTAATTAAGAATTAATTAAAAAAAACTTATAGAGGGTAGAATTATATAAATTCGCAACAATTATGATTGTGTTAAATGAAATAACAGTAAAATACGGTATTCTGCTTTTTATCTGGGCGGAATATTTATGGGAGTTGTACTTATCGATTCGTCAGGTATAGTTGGATTAAAATCGTATAAATTTATTAATTTTCAAGTTCTATTTATTATAGCATCGTAAAGTGAGTGAAACTAAGGACGTACCGCCAGAATTAAAGAATGTTATGACACGGGAAACGTTCGAAAAAGCCCGGCAATACACGTTGGCAAAAAGTCGATTCGGTTTCGTTAAAGATACATTTTCGATAATTATATCGACGATTGTTATCAATTGTAATATTTTATCATTAATTTGGGATTATACGACAACTATAAAGTATGTTAATGGTGAAATTCTAACAAGTTGTGTATGGTTGGTGATTTTATCAACATTATCAACGATCATTGAGCTACCATTAACGATTTATAATACGTTCATATTAGAGGAGAAATTCGGTTTTAATAAACAAACAACCGGATTTTTCGTTTGGGATAAAATCAAAGCTTTTATCTTGAGCCAAATTTTAACTTGCGTTATTTCCTCGTTGATTATTATTACGATCAAGAACGGTGGTGATTATTTCTTCGTTTGGTTATGGCTTGTTGTTTGTATAATTTCAATGGTATTATTAACGATTTATCCATCGGTAATTGCGCCGTTATTCGATAAATATACACCGTTGCCTGAGGGTGAATTACGCACACAAATCGAAGATTTAGCATCCGAATTGAAATTCCCATTGGCCCAATTGTATGTGGTTGAAGGTTCGAAACGTTCATCGCACAGTAACGCCTATTTTTACGGTTTATTTAAAACGAAACGTATTGTTTTATTCGATACTTTATTGGCTAAAGAGGATGGTAGTGGTTGTCAGAATGATGAAATTTTGGCTGTTTTATCGCACGAATTGGGCCATTGGAAATATGGTCATGTAATGAAGAATTTGATTTTAATGCAAGTTAATTTATTCCTTTTATTTGCTGGATTTTCATTTATGTTTAAATATCCAACAATTTATCGTGCTTTAGGTTTCTATAAACAACAACCAGTACTTGTTGGTTTAATTATTGTTTTGCAATATGTAATGATGCCGTATAATACTTTATTGAGTTTCTTAATGACTTGTTTGTCGCGTAAATTCGAATTTCAAGCCGATTCATTTGCTGTACAATTAAACAAAGCTAAACCATTAATTAATGCTTTAGTACAGTTGAATAAAGATAATTTAGGTTTTCCGATTTACGATCATTTATTTTCAGCATGGCATCATTCACATCCACCGTTATTAGAACGTATTGATGTTCTTAAAAAAGAGGCGCACATTAAAAGCGATTAAATCGTTAATATTACACAATTGTCTCAATATCTAACAAATATTCGTGTTTGTATTTATGATAAATTTAATAAATAAACAATTCAATTCGAAATTCTTACTCTATCTTCATTCACGTCATTAGAGTGGCTTCGGTTCGAATCCCACTACTGACACAACTTTATTTTAATTAATTTAGCAAAATTAATCCAATTGTTTTTCAATTATTTAAGTCTTCATTAATTTAAACCATATAACTAATTAATATTTATTTGTATTCTATTTGAATCAACAAATATCGTACTTGTTTATCAGAAATTATTGTTATATCGTATCACCTATGGAATGGAAGATTTTATTTGAAAATTGGCGACAACATAACAAAATTCCCTAAATTTTACTAATCTAATCCCCTAAAAACCTAGTAACTTTCTGTATGCTTATTTGGTATTGCAATTAAACAATCACCAATGCTACTACGTAAATAAAAGCATGGCCAACTATGAGAGAAATCACCAGCGATCACTCGATTCAATTTTGATGAATTGAAATAGAGAATTCGTTACAATACCGATTTTGAGCGATTTAAATAAGGATGACTATAGTTTAAATTCCACAATACACGTAAAATACAACAATATAGAATGAGATAGATAGAAAAAAATCATTGCAACAGTGATTCATCGAAATTCTCCATCTAACTCTAATCTGTTATAAATCATATCTAGTGGTCTTTATTTAACATTATAAATGTCATCCCCACTACAATCGGAGTTTTCATTTTGTATTTTGGGCGTAACCTCAGAACATTGTGTATGATTGTAGTGGTTGGTGTGTCATGTCGGAAAATGGGTGTTTTTAATAAAATCTACACATATTTATTGATAATACCAACGTTAGTTTTATCAGGTAATTATCTTATCTTATCAAATTAATTTTATTATTGATAACGTGAATAAATAATAATAGTAGAGGAACAATTGAATGTTAATATTGTCTGTCAAAATGGAAGACGGTTAAACATGTCAAATAGTTCAATTGTTTTCTAGGTTTAATGAATTTAATTGATTTTTCTTGAAATTTGAATAATTAACGAATTAATTTGCTCTTAAATTGGAAATTTTCGAGGCGATTATAAATAAATTAAGTAGTAGTAGATGGGAAATAAATGAACGCTAATTCTGTCAAAATAAACGGTTATAGTTGTCAAATTTTATAATTTTGATAAATCAATTGCACGAAATTATGATTTCCTCAAAAAATTGATTAAATTCATGAAGAGGTGATTGTCACGATTTTATTATTATTCTTTTATAATTCTGTATAATTGAGTGACTCATCTATATTTGTAATTTATTTTAATGAGTTGTTTTTTTTTTCAGAAATTTATAATGAATACGATTGTAATAATCCATTATTACAAAGGGCTGCAATAAGTGCAACATCTTCATTACCGAATCGTGGTCCAAAAAATGCAATACTTTATGGTAAGTATATCGAAATAAATTCGTAATTAATACCAATTTATGTTTTTTTTTCTTTATAATAATTGGAATGGATTTAGGTAATTAAAAGTGTATAGAATTTCGCGTGTTAGTTTTAAAGAGTTATTATTTACAAAAAAAAAAAAATGTCATCAAAAACGGTACGTTGGGCATTCAATTTTGCCAAATGGACACCAACACAAACCGAACTTTTATTATCAACAAGTTGTATACAATTCGAAGAGAAGGAGCGTTTATCGAAATTTCTATTTAAAAACGATTTTAAATCATCATTAATTGGACGTTTAATGTTACGGAAATTTGTTAAAAATTCCACAAATTTACCATACAATCAAATCAAATTTAAACGTAACGAAAAAGGTAAACCAATCATTGATGATTTAAATAATTCATATAAACATTTAAATTTCAATATATCCCATCATGGTGATTATACAATTTTTGTTGGTTGTTGTAATGATTATCAATTAGGTGTTGATATTATGAAAATTGAATTTCAACGTAATATTAGTTTAGATGATTATTTTGGGACGATGTCGAAGATTTTCTCGAATAGTGAATGGGATTTAATTAAAAATAATCACGATGATTATGATAAATTGAAAATGTTTTGTCGATTTTGGTGTTTAAAAGAGAGTTATTTGAAAGCTATAGGTGTTGGTATAACGATAGATTTACGTTTGATATCATTTAAAATTAAAACAATCGATTTAAATAATGATAATATAATTAACGATACTGAAATTTTTGTTAATGGTGAACAATTAACAAATTGGGAATTTCATGAAATGTTATTAAATAATAATCATTGTATTGCTATAGCATTTAATAGAAAACAAAATCAATTAGATAGATTTAATGAGGTTAATTTTGATGAATTAATGATGGATTGTGTACCAATTTTAGAATCTGATGAAGATTATTGTAGGAATTATTTCAAGAAATTAGATAAGAATTGAAATTATTCGTTTTATTTGAATTAAATCCATTCCAATTTGTAAAGACATTGATTTATTTAAGTAACAATCGTAGTATGGCACAGTAATTTGAAAAATTCGATAAGTGTAGTTGCATGCAAACCCGTTTTATTATAATTTCGTTTGCATGTTTATTGCTATCCAATATTGTTATAATTGTACAATAATCGTAGAATTTAATTTTAAATAAAGCTTAGCTGGAATTGTTATCATTTGAGAGATGATTTCTAATTAAATTTAATGTTTATTGTCTAAAATATAATTAGAATTGGAACAAATTATTGGTAAAGCGATGGTTAAATTTAGGTTAGTATAAAGAGATAGAGAATTTTCTAAATTCAATCAATAATGGAGAATTTTATGTTTTAATCGATAATTCCTTTAATGTTTCTTGGAATTTATTGGATTTAATCCAATTTTTATTCAAGAATTTAGGTCATAAGATTTATTTTTAATTCCAATTTTTTAAGTGGTTACAATATTTATTTATTTATAATAATTGTGCTGTACTACTCAAATTTCTATTGTGACAAATTCAAAATTATTTTCGAAATATATATGAAAAGGTGACAGTGCATGGAGTGCATCTAGTAATGATTTCGATCAACAATTAATATTTGATTTGGGCCAAATTATGAATATAACACGTATATGGACACAAGGTAGACGTTTAAGTAATGAATACGTTATGGAATATACCATCAGTTATGGTACAAATGGTTTAGATTATAGCCCTTATAGAGAACCAGGTGGCAATATTATGGTAAGATTATCAAGAGACAAAATTTTAAAAAAAAACCACAAACTGAAGCTTTTGCATGTTTGTATGTTTGTAAACTCGACAATTGCACGCAATTAGCTGCTTCTCATTTAATTTTCTACAATTTATTACCTAATCACTGCTATTAATTAATAAATAATAATTGATGATGAATAAAAACAGGATCATCCGCTTGGACACCCACAAATAGTACTTATAATCAATTTTTAATAATGGATTTGGGACGACTCTACGAAATACGTTCAATATCAACACGTGGTCGTAGTAATTCTAATGAATTTATAACTGAATATATTGTACAATATTCTGATGTTGGTGAAGAATGGAGAAGTTTTACTGATACACATGGAGATCCTGAGGTGCTTAAATTTTAGAGAAACAAATCAAATTTAAACAAACATACACAATATTCTAACAATTTCATTTCTTCTACTAATTATTATCGATAATAAATTGATTGTTTATTAATTTAATAAATTTTTTAGATGTTTCGTGGTAATAGTGATGGTGATTCGGTTTATAAAAATGAATTTGAAGTACCGATTATTGCCCAATGGATTCGTATAAATCCAACTAGATGGCGGGATCGAATATCAATGCGTGTAGAATTATACGGTTGTGAATATGGTAAATATTCAATTCTATATTTAATTAAAATTTAATTTATTGTAATTATAGAGGCTGATAATATGTTCTTTAATGGTACCGCTTTATTAAAATTGGATTTAATGCGTGATCCTATATCGGCATCACGTGAAAGTATACGTTTTCGTTTTAAAACATCCGCAGCAAATGGTGTAATTTTATATAGTCGTGGTACACAAAATGATTATATAGCATTAGAGATGCGCGATAATCGTTTAATATTAAAAATTGATTTGGGTTCTGAAATTGTTACAAGTTTATGTGTTGGTAGTTTATTAGATGATAATATATGGCATGATGTTGTTATATCTAGAAATCGTCGTGATATTCTATTTTCTGTAGATCGTGTTGTTGTACAAGATAAAATTAAAGGTGAATTTAATCGTTTGGATCTCAATAGAGCGGTAAATATAACCGATAATTATAATTTCAATATTAATTCAAAATTAGTTTTATATTGGCGGTGTACCGAATATACAAGAAGGTCTAGAAGTTGTACAAAATTTCACCGGTTGTATACAAAATCTCTATTTAAACGCTACAAATTTAATAAAAGATGTTAAAGAAGCCTACCAATGGGGTGACGCATTGAAGTATGAACGTATCAATACTTTATATAATTGTCCGGTATAATTGAATTGTAAATTGTTTGATTTTTTATTAATATTGAATAATTATAGGAACCACCAATAGTACCGGTAACATTTCTAACACCGGAATCTTATGCTCGTTTAAAAGGTTACGAAGGTATGTCGTCATTGAATGCATCTTTTGCTTTCCGTACATACGAACAGATTGGTTTATTATTATTTCATGCATTTTCATCACAAGGACATGTTGCTATATTTCTAGAACGTGGTAAAATTAAAGTTGAATTAATAACAACAAATAGTCCGAAAGTTGTTTTCGATAATTATGATCAAAAATTTAATGATGGTCGTTGGCATACTGTTGTTTTAACAATTCAAACGAATTTATTAATTTTTAATGTTGATTATCGTCCAATGCGTACTGTACGTGTTTTAAAGATTTTAACCGGTGGTCAATATTTAATTGGTGGTGGTGTAACTGCCGCTTTAGGTTATTCAGAACAAATAATACCCGGTTTTATCGGTTGTATGAAAACAATTGGTATTGATGGTGATTATCGTTTACCAACAAATTGGAAAATTAGCGATTATTGTTGTAAAGATCAAGTATTATTAGATGCTTGTCAAATGATTGATCGTTGTAATCCAAATCCATGTCATCATGGTGGTATATGTAAACAAACATCATTAGAATTTATTTGTAATTGTGAAAATACCGGTTATGGTGGTGCTGTATGTCATACATCAACAAATCCATTATCATGTCAAGCTTATAAAAATGTCCAATCAGTTAATCAACGTGCTGAAATTAAAATTGATGTAGATGGTAGTGGACCATTAGCACAATTTCCTGTAACATGTGAATTCCATCCAGATGGACGTGTTAGTACAATCGTCCATCATAATAATCAACAACGTACATCAGTTGATGGTTTTCAAGAACCTGGTAGTTTCCAACAGGATATCCATTATGAAGCTGATGATGATCAAATAACAGCATTAATAAATCGTTCATTAACATGTAAACAACATTTACAATACGAATGTAAAAATACACGTTTATTTAATTCACCAACAACTGAATTAAATTTCAATCCATTCTCATGGTGGGTATCGCGTTTAAATCAAAAAATGGATTATTGGGGCGGTGCATTGCCCGGTTCAAGAAAATGTAGTTGTGGTATAACGGCAACATGTATTGATCCAACAAAATGGTGTAATTGTGATGCCGGTTTAGA
Organism: Hycleus phaleratus; assembly: GCA_013841185.1. Classification (NCBI taxonomy): domain Eukaryota; kingdom Metazoa; phylum Arthropoda; class Insecta; order Coleoptera; family Meloidae; genus Hycleus; species Hycleus phaleratus. Next base: position 4,674 of record JACDRP010001173.1, on the reverse strand, counting down.
TACATGGCAAGAAGATTCTGGTGATATTACAGAAAAAGATAATTTACCAGTAAAACAATTACGTTTTGGTGATACTGGTAATGCATTAGATGATAAAGAAGGACGTTATACATTAGGTCCATTAATTTGTGAAGGTGATGATTTATTTGATAATGTTATAACATTTCGTGTATCAGATGCTACAATTAATTTACCAACATTCGATATGGGCCATAGTGGTGATATTTATTTCGAATTTCGTACAGCTATCGAAAATGCTGTTTTATTCCATTCGAAAGGACCATCTGATTATATTAAATTGAGTATAGTTGGTGGTAATCAATTACAATTCCAATATCAAGCCGGTTCCGGACCGGTTGCTGTAATACGTGAAGTATCATTTAAATTATCCGATAATCAATGGCATAGTGTATCGGTTGAAAGGAATCGTAAAGCTGCTATGATTATAATTGATGGTGCTTTTAAAGCTGAAGTTAGCGAACCACCAGGACCGGTACGTGCTCTACATTTAACATCCGAATTAGTAATCGGTGCATCAATTGATTATCGTGACGGTTTCACCGGTTGTATTCGAGCTTTATTGATAAATGGACGCCATATCGATTTGAAATCGTATTCAAGACAATATCAATACGGAATAACGGATGGTTGTATTGGGAAATGTCAAAGTGATCCGTGTTTAAATAACGGTACTTGTATTGAACGTTACGATAGTTATTTGTGTGATTGTCGTTGGACGGCGTTTAAAGGCCCGATTTGTGCTGATGAAATTGGTGTTAATATGCGACAAAGTTCGTTGATTAAATACGATTTTATGGGTTCGTGGCGATCGACAATATCCGAACATATACGTATTGGTTTCACTACAACAAATCCAAAAGGTTTCCTATTGGGTTTCTCATCGAATATTAGTGGTGAATATTTAACAATTATGGTATCGAATAGTGGACATTTACGTGTTGTTTTCGATTTTGGTTTTGAACGTCGCGAAGTTATCTATCCGGATAAATTGTTTAGTTTAGGACAATTCCATGATTTACGAATATCACGAAGGAATAGCGGTTCAACTTTAGTTATACAAATTGATAATTATAAACCACAAGAATTTCATTTTGATATAAAAGCATCAGCCGATGCACAATTCAATAATATCCAATACATGTATATTGGTAGGAATGAAACAATGACTGAAGGTTTTATCGGTTGTATATCACGTGTTGAATTCGATGATATTTATCCGTTAAAACTATTATTCCAACAATCCGGACCTATTAATGTTCAATCATTAGGAAGTAAGTTTTTGTTTAATTCAATAATAATAATAATAAAATTTTAATTCAATTCCAGCACCAATAAGTGAGGATTATTGCGGTGTTGAACCGATAACCCATCCACCGGATATTGTAGAAACCCGACCGCCGCCTATTGTTGACGAAGATAAATTACGAAAAGCCTACAATCAAACCGATTCGGCAGTATTAGGAAGTTCGTTTCTCTATTAATATCCTGGACATATTACAGTGTCATTATAACAGTCACTATCATTATTATCGTAAAAATAATGATAGTCATTTTCATGTAATCTTCCACGATACAAATCAAATGAAATAGGAGATAATCATTATGTTTAAAGACTATCTTTAAAAAATCTGTACTCGATATTGCTAAAATTATTTTCAACCGTAATCACAAAATGATGGGTTTTGCGGTTATAATGATAATGTCCAGGGTATTGTTTAAACAATCAGGAATATTTAATTCGTTTTTTTTAGGTGTATTGGCTATAATTTTTCTAGCATTGGTAATCTTGGCTGTTCTAATCGGCCGTTATTTACATCGACATAAAGGCGAATATTTAACACAAGAAGATGCAGGCGCCGATACGGCTCTAGATCCGGATACTGCAGTTGTACACGGTACGACCGGTCATCATGTTCAAAAGAAAAAAGAATGGTTTATTTAGTGCTTGTTGTGTTGAATTTAAATCGAATATTTATAGGCCTTTAAAGTACAATTTTATTATTTTTTCTGTGTGTTCATATCACCAATTGAATTGTGCAGAGATTTTATTCATTTTTATTTCGACTTAATTAATTTCCGTCCATTTATTTGTCGTTTTATTTCTATTATTATTATTTTAAGTGCAACAACATTCCAAAATTTGATCGCTCCAGTACGTGCCTTTATAACGGGCATTTTTGGTTATTTTCAGTTTTTATCGCTTAAATGGTGAAGAAAGTTGTAAAAATAGTTGATAAGTTATTCGGAAAATTGTGTACTTTTTATAAATAAATAATTTCAATCATTCAATAACGATTCATTACAACACTCTTCTTTTTCTAATTGTCGTAATTTGATGAATTTCTGATATTCGTGTTTTTGGGCGGCTGTAGCCGGTAGATAATGCCCGCCGGCATGCCGTACAATCACAGAATCTTGGAAACTTTCCGCCAGATCAACACTCATTGAGGTCGGTATAATTTGATCGTTCTCGCCGAATACATGCAGAGTCGGTAACGTTATCGGATCGTTGAAATATTTCATGTGCGGTAAGGCGTTCGATTTGAATCCCGATACCATTATAGCGAAATTAAATTTGAAATTAATCACTACAAATTAACCAAAAATCAATTAAATCAACCCCAATTGGGTGGTTATATTTACATCCGCGTTGTTGTAAATCGCACAACAATCCAACGAAACACGCCCCTTGCGAAAACCCCAGAATACCATCGAACGGGCCCTCCTCCTCGAAGACGTTTCCAATCAATTGCAGACTATCGTCGAAGCCGATCGCCGGGCCCCCTTTGCGTATCCCGCGGAACGTGCGGTCTTCCCGGTTGAAAAACCATCCGTACTGCTCTAAAAAACGACAATTTTACTCCTCGAAGCGTTGTCCGGCCGGAATTTACCTTCGTCTTGACTCTGGCCGATATCGATGTCGTCAACTTGGTTGATATCGTCGATTTGGAGCACCTTATGCGGCGCGGTAATGTAGGCGAATTGCGCCCATTTGTGGACCATTTTGCGAAATGAACCGGTCTTCTGGCGGAATGTATCGGCGTTTTGTCGATAACCGTGAATCGCCAAGATTTTCAATTTGCGTTGCATACTAACTGTCGTACAACACACGTCGTTCGGCATTTTCAAAAAATTCACCAACCTGCGGAACCGTCACAACTTATAGGTTAAGAAAAGATAACCTTACTATCTAATGAAATTAGAAATTACAAATTAATTCAATTACGTCGTTTACTATCGATATAACTAAANCTAAAAAAAAAAAAAACTTGTATAATTACAACTAAACTAGAAATTAAACACAAATTAGTTTAAAACAGAAGTATCGAAGCAATTTTGAGGTTAGAATTAACATAACCTAGCTTTTTATAAAAATTGTATTAAATTAATTTACAATAAACGGTAGTATAAAAATGCCTTATTATTAAATAAAATTAGTCTGCCAGACCATAATTCGCCGATCGGCTCCACCGGATATAAATCGTTCCCCATTCAGCGTAAATTTCGCTGCCATCACCGGTCCTTCGTGTCCTCGTACAGTAAACAACGGTCTAGCTTCCAATAAATCAATAATGTGCACCTTTCCGTCTTTACCACAACTCAACAAATAGTTTCCGGATGCATGCCAGGATAAATCCGTTGTATAATCGTGTAAAACGTAATGTTGATGGATTTTATACGTGCGTAAATCGTAGATTCGAATCGACCCAGAATTGGTACCAACAGCCAAATAATTCCCGTTCGGACGTATTGATAGCGATGTTAAACCGCCACCTCTACAATTGATGATTTCGTTACATTTCCCCGATGATGGATCCCACAGACGGATTGTTTTATCGTCGCTGCACGATGCAATAAAATCGCCGTTTATCGAGAAGACCGCCTTACGGATCCAATTCGTATGGCCGACTAACGACAATAAAAATTGTCTCTGGTGTGTTGTCCACAATTTCAACGATTTATCGTTGGAACCGGTCAGAATTTTGTCGTTATCAGGCGATAATGCCACGGTACGAACCGGCGAAGTGTGGGGCTTAAAACTCGAACAACTACCTTTGACTGTCGGCACCCAAATACGTACCGTTTGATCTTGGGATGAAGATAATAAAATTTTACCATCATTCGAATAACATAGGTCGGTGATAGTATCAGAATGGCCGACGAAATTGTAACAACGGGACATTTCGATGCTTTTCCATAGAATTACCGATAAATCTTCACCACCACTAGCGAATTGATTGTTATCGGGGTGTATCGATAGGGTTGTAATCGGTTTTTTGTGCCCTTTTAAATTATAAATCAAAACCGGCTCATCTTTCGCAAAATCACCCATCTTCAATAGCGGATTGAATCGACGGTTATTTGACAATTTTCAAACTTGAAGTTTGTTATTTGAGGTTATGTCACAACAATACTACCAACTTTTATTAACAAAAATAATCCAATTAGGTAAATTTGTAGTTTACGGGTTTTTAGTAATATTTACCCAGCGTTATAAAATTTTACAAATACCATCAAAATCACTCAAAAAATTCAATTCTGACTGCGTCTTGTCGAAATTTTGGCCTTAAAATCCTTAAAAAGGGCCTTTTTGTTTGACAGTATTGCCACACTCGAGCAATGCATCAACCTAGTCGGTATAGGCAACACAAC
>JACDRP010001172.1:0-12267 GCA_013841185.1 Hycleus phaleratus | reverse complement strand
TACTATGCGTAAATATGCAATTTGTTTTCACTATTATTAAGCCTTTCGATGAGTGAGTTTTTATAAAAAGTTTCAACATATTTTTAAAAGGATTTAATGTGAAAAAAAAAATCCTGGTTCCTAAAAGTGTTGTTTTTGTTTTAGCCAATACTGTATGTACGGATCCCCTTAAACTTGTTTTTACAGTGTAATTCTAGTAGAACGTTTTATGGGACACAAAATAAGTTTCAGGTTAATTTAAGTTGAGCTTAACGTTCGAAAAGCTCGCCAATTCCGGATGTCTGGGTCCGGGAATACGGGGACGCACACATGTTAGACGGTGTTTACCGGAACATGCCGTAAATAGGCGACAATCCACAGACAATCAATAATTCGGATCGTTTTTTGCTAGTGCAACAATAAAAGTTCGATCCAGTCGGAAAAGATGACAGAGATAGATATACGTATTAGATAGAGATATAGTTGGCGACCTAATTTAAGAAAAGAGTTTCGATAGGAACTCGATAATTTCAGCTGGAGAAATTCCATTGGGTTCTTATTGAAATTCTGCGATATATCCTGAAAATCGTGCCATTAGAACATGTTAGTGGGATACAATCGAAATTGATTTTCCCCTAATCGCTCGTATACACAAAAACTAGATGGGTTTCATGAATGAGAAAGCTCGAATCAAAACTGTTTTCCTTTGCTGTATGAAAGCTTGGAAGCTTTCTGCGCACTCATTCCTGATCGAAATTCTCTCTCTTCTCTAAGTCTGCTATGTGCCAACTATACAGTACGAGTATTATACGTACACACACCTTAATATTTTTAGTCGCATTAGAAATAATCGCCGTCAGTCGTCTGAAAACCGTCAAACAGTCTAAATGTGCACTATCTTCAATTGACCATCGGCACATAGGGTTGAAAATCGCTTAAAATATACACGTGCAAACGAATTATTGATTCCGGCCACGATACCACAATAAAACCAGCCGAAAAGAATCAACAAAAGAACTATTTCTCCAGAGAAGAGGCAATAATGGGTTAAAACTACAAAAACAAACGTCTATTTTGAAGATTTGCCGTCAATCTACAAACTCGAATTGTGATTTTATTGAAATTTTGGGAGTACAACTAGAAGATTGCCAGTGATGTCTACAAAAACACCGGAATTGAGTCGTAATGGGCACGAATTGGCCCCATTGAATTCCCGGACTAATGATGGTAATAGTGCCAGTGACGGTGCTGGTGGTGGTGGTGGTAACAAAAAACCAGGTGTTACAATCGTCCTGCAGGGCTCCCGCGGCTCAATTATCTCCAGAGGTAGTAATATCATCGATGGTGATCCGGATCGGGCAGCATGGTCCGGCAAGATGCAATTCTTTTTGTCGATCATCGGCTATTCGGTCGGTTTAGGGAATATTTGGCGATTCCCATATTTATGCCAACAGAACGGTGGTGGTGAGTTGTCTTGTTGAACATATTTAACAAATTATTAAAAATGATGATAATCAATTTGATTTAAATGATTTTAATTTAGTTAAATAGAGGAAGGTCGTGCAAAATACGTTCCTAATTCGGTTTGTTAAATAGGGAATGAAATTGGCGCGACCCCTCTTCATTCTTGACCTTGTTTGAATTAAATCGAATCGTAATATCAATAATAATCGCAATAAAGGCCCTTATAGTTGACCATATTAACAACACTACACGAATTGATTCTTCTTTAAAACACCCAATTATAATGGTTTTGAATATGAAAATATGACACTTTAAGCGGCGATCGATAACCCACTTCTTCAATTCCCCAATTATAGAGGCACTTGAATTGATAATAAAAGGTTGCACCAACAAAGGCATCATTCCAATTTGCTCCTTTATAAGAAATTAACAGAATAACGTGGAAAATATAAAGCAGAAACGGCCGTTTCGCTGATAATTTGCGTACGACAGAGAATCGGCACGTGGAAAAGTACCAAATCGATATCACTACAAAAATGAAGTTTATACAGGCTGTTCCTGTTTAAAGACAAACAAATCGTTACAATTTATGCCAACAATTTGCTTTGTTTAACGATTAAAATTATCAACAAACTACCTGTGTAAGTCGACCGGATGATTATCGAATAAAAATTATAACATCAACTACATTTAGATTGAATGAATCATTGTAATTTATATATATACAAAAGTTTTAAATAACAATCCAATCTATAATTACAACAGTGTTGAATTTGACCGTCCATCAGGGCCGTATTTAATCAATTTAACAATTAACCGAGGCGCCGTTGTTTTACATGTTTTAAACGAAGATTTATGGCACAATTTTTTGCATATTTGGCAATGTGTACCGTAAACCTTGACCTGTACGTAAATCTCAACTTTTGCTCTCTATAAATAACTAGTTGGGTCGGCAAAAATGACGAAAAATCGAGTTGATTTGAACGAATTTAAAAAAAAATAAACTTTACAGTTATTATTCCAAGTCAATTTTCTTCTAAAAATATACGACATAATTCTTCGGAATTAATAGAAATTGAAGAGCGGTGTTAAAAGAGAACGTACAGAGTGTTCCAGCTAAATTTATAATTTTTACAATTACCGTGTAATTGTTATCTTATCAAATTAATTGTAATTGTAGCATGTATGCATTGTTTAATTATCAGTACGGTGACTAATTGGAATCTATTTCGATCTAAAAGAATTATCCTTTTTATAATTCATGTGGAATTATTCCAATTGTGAAATCGATTAATGGAAAATTCCGATTTTGCCAAAGTAATGAGAATCGATTGTTCATCTTCACAATTGAAATTTACAGACGAAAAGGAAATGATGATTCATTAGATGATTAAAAGGTGAATGACTGCCAAAATCTAACAGATATGGGAATTTTCCAGTTTTGGCCAATTCGAATCGATTCAACTTGGCCTTCAATTTCGGCATGGAAAATTTCCCCGCACAAACCCTTAAAAATTTTCCTTTTATTATCATCACGATCATCGAGTTAATGATCTTGTTGACTGTAATCAATTTCGAAAATAGTGTCACATGTCAATTTCACCCGACCTAGTTTCGGAGATTCAATGTTCCATTAGTGTAACACAGAAAGGATTTCGTTTGAATTGCTCCCCGTATTGATCCAAATGCAACACGACATACATTCGGTATTGTTGTTTTTCTTTTTTGTTCACAGGAGCGTTCTTGATACCGTTCGTCATTATGTTAATATTGGAGGGCATTCCGTTATTTTTGATCGAATTAGGCATCGGCCAGAAGATGCGTTTGGGCTCTTTAGGCGTATGGAATACGATCCATCCGTGGCTCGGTGGTATTGGTATCTCCTCCTGTATTGTTACATTCTTCGTTGCTTTATACTATAACGTAATCATCACATGGTGTTTCTACTATCTATTCAATAGTTTTCGGGTAAATCAAAGAAATTGGCTAATAAAATTTGATTAATTTTGTGGTATTTTCAGTATCCTCTACCATGGGAGAGTTGTCCGAAAATCAACGGTACGATCGTCCAAGAGTGTCACAAATCATCAGCAACCGCTTATTTTTGGTACCGGACAACGCTTGATGCTGCACCATCAATCGACGAACCCGGCAGTCCAAAATGGTGGATAGTCCTCTGTTTGTTATTATCGTGGATTGTTGTCTTTTTTATTGTAATGAAAGGCATCCAAAGTAGCGGAAAAGTGGTCTATTTCACATCAATGTTCCCATATTTAGTACTTACAATCTTCTTTATACGCGGTATTACATTGAAAGGTGCTAGTGCCGGCTTAGCACACATGTATACACCGAAAGTGGAGAAACTGCTCGATCCAAAAGTATGGTTAGATGCAGCCACACAAGTATTCTATTCGTTCGGTTTAGCGTTTGGTTCATTGATTGCGTTCGGCTCTTATAATACACCGAAGAATAATTGTGTTCGTGATGTTATATTGGTGTCAATTTGTAATGCAATCACGGCAATTTATGCAAGCGTTGTGATATTTGCAATTTTGGGCTTTAAAGCTGTCACGAACGTTGAGAGCTGCATTGAAGAGTAAGTTGCAACGTTTATTTATACAGAGTCGGACTGGACCAGACGGTTTCCCCCGGGACCAAGCGCTTATAGGACGCGCATGATATTGCCTTTTGAATTATCTTTCAAATGGAAATTTAAATATCGAAGCTAAATAAACACCAATTTTTAATAAGCGATGTCTTGCTTGTTGTTGGAGTTAAAGAGGAAAATTTTAAAGCATCTTCGCAATACGTTACGACATTTTTATATTTTTCCTCATAACTTAACCAACATTGTTCATTTTTCAATGATTTTCCAAGGTTTATACAAAATAGAAAACGCTTTCCAAATATGCAAGAAAATTCCCAATCGGTTTGCTAGTTTTCCAGGAAATTGCCAAAATTTAAGCGCTCATATTACAACTTTTTTTTCGATTTGATGTCCAAATTTATTAATCGATATCTCCATTGTTTGATGACATATTGCTATGAATCAAACAGCATTGGAAAGAGCATTCCAAGAGGCATTAGGAAAAGTATTTCGTTTTGGAAAATTTTGCTTGATTTTGAATTTTTAGACAAAAATCTAGAAGCATGATTTTTTCTATATTTTTACATATTTTTCTATATTTTCGTGGATAATTTAGCGAATATTAGAAATTCACGAATGATTNTTTTTGTGAAGTACATAGAAAATGGAAAGCGCTTTCTAAATCTCCAAGAAATTTTCCAATCGACTTTCTAGTTTTCCAGTAAATTGCTAAAAATTGAAGGGCTTATATTATAGTTTTTTTTTGGTTTCGACCCAATATTTAACAATCCATAACTCGCTTATTTTTGTGAATATTGCAAAGAATGGAACAACATTAGAAAGAGCATTTTAAGGAGAATTAGAAAAGATTTTTAGTTTTGGAAAATTTCATTTGAATTTGATTTTTTAAATGATAATTTTGAGAAGCATGATTTTTTCTATATTTTTACATATTCTTCTATATTTTCAACGATAATTTCGCGAATATCACAAATTTACTAATAATTTTTGCAAAGTGCAACGAAAATAGAAAGCACTTTCTAAATTTTCAAGAAATTTTCCAATCGGCTTTCTAGTTTTCCGGTAAATTGCCAAAAATTGAAGTATTTATATTATAGGTTTTTTTTTTTGATTTGGTTTCGACACAATACCAATATTTAATAATCCATAACGCGCTTATTTTTGTAAATATTGCAAAGAATGGAACAGCATTAGAAAGAACATGTCAAGGAGGATTAGAAACAGTTTTTTGTTTTGGAAAATTTCTCTAGAATTTGAATTTTAGACGAAATTCTAGAAGCATGATTTTTTTTTCTATATTTTTACATATTCTTCTATATTTTTAACGATAATTTTGCGAATATTACAAATTTACGAATGCTTTTGGCACGGTACCTAGAAAATAGAAAGCGCTTTTCAAGTGTCTCAGACTTTCTAACCAGTCTGCTAGTTTTTAGCGAAATTGCCAAAAAATTAAGTGCCTATACTGAATCTGGAAAGCGTTTTCAACTTATGCTTCGTGATACTTTCAAATTTCCTTCTGTAATTCGGAATTCCACTCGAACTTTCAAAAATAAAACCTTTCGTTAGATTAGAAAACAAGCGAGAAACTGTTGTTCAAACATAGCTTTTGCCGCACGCTACATCGTTGAATATCCAGCACGGAAAGGGCCCAATTGTCTCTTCCGATTTTAATAAAATTTCTTATACAGATAGAACTTCAAAAAAATAATAGATACCTATTTTCTTTGGCTGTCCATATTCACTTTAAGGGGCTGAAATTTCTCTTTAAAATTACCCCCAACAACAGATTGTTAGCTAGATCTGGAGAACGGAACAAGAATTCGACATCTTATTCTGTTCTCGGGATATAATTAAAAATATGTTTTTTGGGGAAGGGGAGACTTTAAGGGCAATTTCATCATCTTAAAGTTGGGCAGCCAAAAAAGTTCTTCCACAATTTCTTGAAGCCCTACCTCTATACCAAATTCTATTAAAATTAGAAAGGGACATTTGTTCCCCTTTTTTTTGTAGGTTGGGTTGTTGAATCTCTTAGGCCAAAATGTCCAGTCCGACGCTGCACTTATACTCCAAATAATTCTTTTTATTGTTGATAGCAATAAACAATTTTTGATCGATAATGGACATGTGGCCAAAATGAACGTGTCGCAAATCTCCGATACAATCTACCATGAAGCGTTGAAGACTATCAATAGTAGCGCTATAAAACAATGTTCATTAGCTATTGAATTGGATGCTGTAATTTCTAATAATTTTTTTTTACAATTGAGAGTTTAATGGATTTATTTTCAGGCGGCCGAAGGTACCGGATTGGCATTCATCGTCTTCACACAAGCTATTGTCGAACTACCTGGTGCTCCATTCTGGGCTGTGATATTCTTTATGATGCTGTTATCCTTAGGTATTGGTTCACAAATCGGTATTTTAGAAGGAATGTTATGTACAATCTTTGATATAGAAATATTTAAACGTATACAAAAACAATATATTACCGGTAATTTACTAAATTAAAGTTGCAGTCGTATTCTCTAACTTTTTATCGATTCGTTACTAAGACAACTGGACAGTCTTTAACACTCCTCAGAATTCCATCTTTTGTACAACTGAAAAGAGACAAGTATAAAACTCTCGAGCGTTGTTATAGTAACGGATCTAGAAAAAGTTACAGAATACAACTATAAGATTTAATTGAATAACGATGAATATTAATTACAGCTTTCGTTTGTGTAATATGTTTTTTTGTTGGTCTAATTTTCACAACTGGTGCTGGTGAATATTGGTTAGGTATGTTCGATTCATTTGCTGGCACAATCGGCCTGGTTGTTGTCGCTTGTTTAGAAATGATTTCCGTTATTTATATTTATGGCCATGAGAAATTCACCAAAGATATCCACGATATGACCGGTTATAAACCGGGATTGTATTGGCAAATAACTTGGCGATTTTTGGCACCCGTTATTATGGTCATTATTTTGATATCGTCGATTGTATCGATGGTTATAAAACATCCACGCTATCAAGCCTGGATTGGTGATTTGGTATTAACTGGAACACAATTGAAATTTGTTGGTATTAATTGGCAAATTTTAGGGTAAAACCGTTGAAACCCCATATCCTGGTTGGGTATTAGCGATAGCTGTTTCAATGATAGCTAGCGGAGTTCTACCAATACCCATTGTATTCTTATTGAGACGTTATCAATGCCTAAAAATGGATATCAATATTCACGAAGGCTCAATTAGACGTATCGATACAACGGTATCAACAAAAGAAATGATCACCGATGTTGACGTAAGTACTAATCACTAATTCCCCGATTAAAAAAACGATTACAAGCACTAATCAGCTTTTAATGATTGTTTAATAAGTGAACCTGTAGTTGTGCTAACAATCTCTTTGAAATATTAGGAACAATTAACCAGTCCAGACGGGCCTTGTATCACAGCTAGCAACACCCTCAAAAATAAATTCACTATTGGAGACTTTGAGGTGTAATGTAAGTAGGCAATATTGCAATTTCAAAATCGAAAATTAGAGATGTTACGGATTCTGCAAGACTAGGAAGTTTTGTTTCTGCTACTTTTTTTGTCCCTTTTTAAAGATACACTTTTCCGATTTGGTAGCCGAAAATTGCCAATATCTAATTTGTTTGATGATGTATTGTAATGAATTAAACATCATTAGAAACAGAATTTGAAGGCGCATCCGATGATGTATGTTGCCTGAAAAAATTCCAATAGGATTCTGAATTACAGAGGATAATCTCAAAGCTTATGTTTTTCCAAATTTTTTCATATTTCTTCTATAACTTGACAAAAATTATCGAGTTTTCAATAATTTTTTCACAGTAGATAGCAAAATTGAAAGACCTTTTCCAATTCCCAAAAAAATTCCAATAGAGTCGCTAGTTTTCTGTAAATTTAACAGAAACTGGAAGGTCCATATTTACATCATTTTTTTAAAATTTGGTGTCCGAAAAGTGGCAATTTTAAAAAATTAATATCTTGCTTGTTTCATGAAATAGTGCAATGATGCAAATAGTACTGAAAAGAGTATTTTAAGGAAAATTTGAGGAGGTTTTTTTATTTTGGAAAATCTCTATTGAGTTTTGAATTACAGAGGAAAATTGTGTCAGGCGTGTTTTCTTCTATTTGTTTCATATTTCTCCTATAATTTTGCAAATATCAATTTTTCAATGATTTTTTCGAAGTATCTCAAAAATTGAAAGAGCTTCTCGAATGTACAAGAAATTTTACAATGAATTTGATAGTTTTTCCGGAAAATTAACAGAAACTTGATAGCTTACATTACATTGTTGTTTTTTTTCTTTTGATTCGGTATACGAAGATGGCAATTTTTAATAAACGATATCTCCTTAGTTTGATGAGCTATTGTAATGAATCGAGTATCATTGGAAAGAGAATTTCAAGGAGCATCTAAGAGAGTTTTTTGTTCTGGAAAACGCCAACTGAATTCTGAATCACACAAGACAATATTGGAGCATACGTTTTGTTACTTTTTTTCATATTTTCCCCTATAATTTAATAAAAATTATCGATTTTCCAATGATTTTCTCAAAGTATCTCAAAAATTGAAGAAGTTTTTCGAATCTACAAGAAATTTTCCAATGGGTTTGTTCGTTTTTCCGGAAAATTGACATAATTTGACAATTTACAATACATCGTTGTTTTTTGGAGTCGGTATTCGCAAAATGGTAGTTTTAAAAAATTGATATTGCTCGTTTGGTGAGATATTGCAATGATACGAACAGCGTTGCAAAGAGCATTTCAAGGACCATTTGAGAACGTTTTATAATGTACAAATTTTCTACTGCATTTCTAATCACAGAGGAAAATCGCGAAATATGTGTTTCCTTCATCTGTTTCATATTTTCCCCTGTATTTCTAAATGATTGTCTCAAAATATCTTAAAAATTGAAAGAGCTTCTCGAATCTACACGGAATTTTCCAATGGACTTGCTTTATTTCCGGAAAATTGATCGAAATTTCACAGCTTACATTACATCATTTTTTTTCTTTAATCCGGTGTCTGAAAAATGGCAATTTTTAATAATCAATATCTCCTTTGTTTAATGAGATATTGCAACGAGTTGGACATAATTAGAAAGAGTATTTCAAGGAATATCTAAGAGTGTTTTTCGTTTGGAAAATGTCGATTGACTTCTGAGTTACAGAGGACAATCTAGGAGTATGCGTTTTGTTACTTTTTTTTTCATATTTTCCTCGATAATTTAACAAATATTATCGATTTTCCAATAATTTTCTCATAATTTATAGTAAAATGAACGAGTTTTTTAAATTTCAAGGAATTTTTTTTATAGATTTGTTAATTTTCTGAAAAATTGAACAGCATTGGAAAGAGCACTTCAAGAAGCATTAGAGAGCTTGAATTGAAATTCCAACTGAATTTTCAATTATTGGATCATATTTTTCCTTATAATTTAATATAAATTGATAAATATTATCAATTTTTCAATAACTTTCTCAAAGTATCTAAAAAATTGAAAAAATTTGTCGAATCTACAAGAAATCTTCCTATGCATTTGTTAGTTTTTCCGGAAAATTGACAGAAACTTAACAATTTACAGTACATTGTTATTGTGCCTGAAATATGCCAAATTTTAATCATCGATATCTCCTTTGTTTGAAGAGATATGGCAATGAATCTAACATCGTTGGAAAGAGTACTTTAAGGCACATCTAATAGCGTTTTTTTTTTAGGAACAAGCCAGTTGAATTCTGAGGCATATAGGACAATCTTGTTGCATTTTTTCGTAGTTTTCCCCATAATTTAGCCAATATTAACAATTTTCCATTGATTTTTCAACAGCCAATAGAAAATTGAAAGCGGTTTCCAAATCTTTGAGAAATTTTTTCAGTAAACTTGTAATTTTCCGGAAAATTCACAAAAATTTGACAATTTTATGCCAAGTTTCTTTTGTAGTACTTACAACCATTCTAAGTCGTATTTGTTTCGTTTCCGTTTCCGCTTCCGTTTCTATTTCGGTTATAACACTACCGTAACATCTCTACGAAAAATCCTGTAGATGCATGCTTCTTTGATCAATGTTTACACATAAATCAATTTTACAAAATACCGGAATTAATTTTACATTTTTTGATACAGTTGGATGACGATAATGATATTGGGCCTCTTGGACAATACCACGATGATATCGAATCGGATGATGATGATGATGTTGGACCTCAAGTCAATAAGCATCTAGGTAGAAACTTTCGTATGGAAGTTATGGATGATTATTGATAAGAATTGTTATTTTAGATGTTGTTATAGTAGAAAAGCTTCCCCTATCTAATTTCAATTCATTTCTTATCAATAATTATGGAAATTGTTATTAGACAGATGTTTTGATTTGATTATCTTTTGTTCGATTTTTAGAGACTTGTTGTAAGACAATTGATGTATTTTACAATGTAAATAATGTAAATATTGGTACTTATAAATTTTTTTAGTTTAGATTCCAAGAACGAAGCAGATGATAAGAGAACGAATATTAATTGTGTAATTATAGTATAGTGCCAAGTTGTAATGATCTGTGTTAATATTTGGTAAATCCATTTAAGGCAAATTATTATAAATCTATTTTCAACAGTTCCTCCTAGTTGTTTATTGAGAATTTTAAATTAATTGA
Organism: Hycleus phaleratus; assembly: GCA_013841185.1. Taxonomy (NCBI): domain Eukaryota; kingdom Metazoa; phylum Arthropoda; class Insecta; order Coleoptera; family Meloidae; genus Hycleus; species Hycleus phaleratus. The sequence continues at coordinate 1,543 of JACDRP010001172.1, read as the reverse complement.
CCGAATTAATAAAATCAATCTTCTTGGCTCCAAACACGTTGATTTTATTAATTCCAATCGATATATTTGTGACGTTATTGAAATTTAGATGTTTTTATATAGATGTATTATTTTTGTGTGGAGAAACAGCAACACTGGCCCTATACTGTAGCTTTAAGTTTGACTTTATTTATTTTGAAAAGCTTGTAGTTTAATAGAATCGCCTCAGGTAGGCTACATTACGGGAATTTCAATCGAAATCAAATATTGTGAACGACAAGAAAACAATAATTAGCTATTTTTTCTCAAAACAAAACAAATTATTATTATTATTGAAGTTTTTCAGTTTGAAATTTCGAGAAAATTCGTAGATTTTACAACCCCAATTTTTGTCGAAATTGTGTGTGCCTCTCGATTTTAGATGTAATTATCGCGATAGTCAAAATAAATCCAATGTGATTCTTGATTTTTCACACGTGTGTGGTGGAAAACTAAAGAGAAGCGAGCTTTTGAAGATTGATACGCTTTCAGCTTAGAGTTCTTCCAAAGTTGTTCTCTTTTTACACACAAATTATCAATAAATTCATTAAATTTAACAATAAATGTTATTCATTTCGATGTTGATAGATTTATTATAAAATTATACACGAAAACGGTCTGTTTTCCATTCTGATGTTGCACATTTGCGAAAATTTAATCACAATTTCCGTTAAAATCACGTAATCTAATTTTTTTCAAATAAAACAAATCGATTAAGCAGTACAATTTTTAAATAAAAAAATCGCTCAGAACTGGTGAATATTTTCTGTATTTTCTTTAGAAAGAAAGAATGAACGAATGTTGTGTAATCTATCGGTAGAAAATCCAATATTCCATCAATAGATTATATTCCAATCCGTCTAAGTATTAACAAGGAACAATAATGATAATAATAGTAATAATGATAAAGGTAATAATTATTGTTTATAAAAATTAGGCACGTTTTCACAGATAGTCGTTAAAATTATACTAGAAGGGGAAGCTTTAAGCTTTCTATTCTATTTCCTGAATTTGCAGATTTTGCAAGATTAAAGAATTAAAGCTTCCCCAAACATTGATAACAACAATAAATATTTAGTTTTCTAGTATTATAAATGAGATACAAATAAATATAGAAGAAACGAAATAAGATCGACTATTTTCTTTTCCCTAATTGTGTAATTAACGATTTAACAACAGAGATCAAGGACAATCCGAAAACCTTACTTTTGGGGGGCTCTAACACTGAAATTGTCGAGTAGTAGTTATACTCTTCTTCTTTTCTGCAAACTAAATAAAAACAAACGGCATAATACTTTACGTATGATTTAAGGACAAGGGGTACATCTCATAGTTTTGACCGGCAAAAATGTGAATTTCTAGCTCGCGATTTCTCGGTGACCCTTGAGGCCGCGACAACTGCAGATCTATTTTTGAAAAGAGCATTTCTTATAGCCTCCAACGGTTCTTTCTGTTTTTCAAAATATTGATACAAATTTAAATTGCAGACGAAAATTTAGCATGTTTTTTGTACAATTTTTCGACT
>JACDRP010001171.1:0-12342 GCA_013841185.1 Hycleus phaleratus | reverse complement strand
ATCTGAATAAAAATATGACCATTTTGAACGACATTAAATGCAACAACGAAATTTAACAATAACAGGAAGTTTATGTTTTAAAAATAGTAATTAAAAACCTTGATTGCAACACACAATAACGGATGCACAGTCGAATTTTTTTTTTGTATTCTATCCTTGATGATTATTTTTTCGATTTGGTTTTTTTTTTGAATATCCAGCGAGAAAAAGAGTCTTATAAACAGGACGACCACCAGGTGTAATGAAATTTAATCTAAAAGAAAATTACTAGCAACAACCATAAGCCACATGTTCTCTTCATTATAATCGATTTATTTACAAATGATTACACACAATTGCCACCAATTTAATTGAAAAATTACTAACATTATCATTTTAAACGAACTAATAGAATTTCTAATATAATTTCGAACTTGTATACCTTTCGAGAATCCTCAATTTTCTTATCTATCACCCAATTATTATCAAATAACAAAGCGTATTACAAAACTATTCTGGATTCTGAAAAGAATCAATGTCGAATTATATTGATTTGGTATTCAGCCGTTAAATTATCAACTAATTACTATCAATATTCTAATAAACAATAATAAAATAAATAATTAATTAATAGCTATCCACTCCCAATCCCCATCTAAAGGTTTCCCATTAACGAAATCGAAATTCCATTTTTCGATCGCCTGGTCTCGCATTTTAATCAAAACGGAATCGTCACAATTCTCAAAGTGGCCATCAGATTTTCGTCTTTTACCAAAAACTAACGATTTACGGACATTTTTCCGAATTCGCACACCTCCCGTTGACATTCTAACACTAACACCTGAGATTTTAAAACAACAATCAATTCAATATTGAACCCTTACCATTTTAAAGAAAAAAACGCTTTTCACTCGTCCAAAACGACTTTATCTGTGTGTTCGCTGGGCAGTTGAAACAATTGTGGTAGAAACTGGAAAAATTTATTGCACCAATGGGATAATAAGAGAGAGAAACTGAATCTCTTCTCACTTATTGTTAGATTTTTTTTTTGTTTTGTATACAGTTCCGTCTATTATTATTTCACATTAATTGCAGACTATTTCCGGTTTTTTACGCTCCGCAACCTTTGATGTTCCAGCTTTGATTAAAATATTAAATTTCGGGCCATTTATTAATAGAATTATTAATTAACAATACACAGTTAGAATCCGGACAAATTCAAATTTACCGCCAATTAAAATCGAATAGTAGGCTACTATTAGGCGTACTTGTATGTAAAATTGGTTGCCTAACTCGATTCGTGTTAGAAATTGAATTGCAGTAGACGAGGTGCGTCGATTTTCTTTCAATTAAATCGAATTTCAAATTAACCCGATTATTCGATTAATTATACCGTTTTCTAATTGTTTTAAATTAAAAAAAAATCGATTAAAATCATGTGATTTGTGTTAGAACAATTGATATAAAAAACAACAAAATTCGAAAAAGCGACGCCAGCTGTATCTATATATAAACGTAAATTTCAACAAATCATCCGAATTATCGAAATTATCCAATTAATTGACGATAACCGTGGTAATTGGTAGTGGAATTTGATTGGTTTTTGGTGGCGGAAAACGTTTGGAAATTCATTTTATTGACGAGAGTTTATTTTTAAATCTGGGCGGGCAACGGCCACCCCCTTATCGTTCTGTTTGTTTGGACTAGTCCAATTTTGAAGCGTCGCTTACTACGATTTTCCGTGAACAGCGCATGCGCATCGTATTTATCTTGTGACGCCATACGTGAAAACAAGCAAAGCCAGCCACGAATCATTCGCGTGAAATCAACCGATCGTTGTTGTTGTAATTTAATTTTGTGTATCCTCGGATTTTTTACCGAATTCTCGTATTTTTTCCAAGTGTTAATTAGTGTTTCTGAAAATCAATTAATTAATTAGTGTCTAAATTACAAATTAATTAAAATATTTGTGATTTAATTCGTTTTTTTTCCTAATCGAATAATACAAGTTGAACTTGTTATAGGTAGTGTTTTGTTTTTACCATAGAAACGAGTGCATAGCTTGCTTTGTTACGCCTTCGTCATATTAGCCGTATTGTTGGTTGCCTAATCGATATTGTTGTTTTAGTTATCGAAAAATTTGTTTATTTTTCCTGGGGGGTGGAAAAATGACTGCAAGTACGTGTAATTTACGTAATTTTAATCGTATCGATCATTATTTTGTGCCATTACGTAAACAAAGAGGAGCCGTACAACGTGCTAAACGTTGTTTATTTGGACCAATCGATCATCATTTCAATGAGAAATGGATACAAGAACAATTAACTAAACAATTAGTTGAAGATTCATTTAAATATGGTATTGATTTTAGTAATGGTAGAATTATTAAATTGCGTGGCTTAAAACGGCCAGCAACTAAGGAAAATGATGATAAAAATGTAGCCCAATATTATTTCCAACCAATTGAATCTGATAATAATAATAATAATACAAATAATAATAAAACTGATAAGAGTAAAAGTGAGAAGAATTCAGGGAAACAAGAAGCTTTATTATCGCCACCAGCATCCTCACCATCGACATCAACATCAACACCAACACAAACAATCAGTGGGTCAACTATTAGGAAATCAGTAAAACAGAGCCTACTCACTGGTATGTATCGTTTTTTTATTCATTATTTACAATAAATTGCGTCATCATAAACAACAATATGGCTATGTCAATATTAACAATAAAGTGTTAAATCCTATTGGTAATTGGCTATGGATATGGACAATTTGAGTCTTAACTTGATTCATACACTATCTGGATCGATTGATAATCCAAATTGCAAGACCGCATTAGAGAGGGTTGAATCGAGAAACAACCGTTATTGTAGAAATTCCGGGTTTAATTTTACTATAAAAGTATTGTACCACACCCCCATACTTTATCTACCGGCCGATAAAAGGTGTGCGCATTCAATGGGGTTGTTTGATATAAGCCGAAATTATACCTACATCTGTTCATTTTCAAACCAACAAGGGGATATTTGAAAATCTATCAATATGGGGGATGCAGATAGATTTTTGTTTCAACTCCCCTTAGTCTAGGAAAAGATCCACTTCTCTGCAGTGGTAACAACTCTACAATAAAAACCCATCTGTGATGATGTTGATGATGATGGTCTTTTTTTGGTCTGTTTATCATTTTCTGTTCGTTTCTTTTTTCGGTGTGTGGCTGTTGAAGAAACAAGACAGTTGCAGCCACCAGTTTACGCTCGTGCTAACGATGGGCTTCTAGTGTTGTTTATAAATCATTATTTTATACATACAGGGTGGCTTTATCTATTTATTTTCGCGTCTATTTGTGTAAAAATTGCAATAATTCTTACAAAAATCGCCCTTTTAAATTGTTTACAAATACACGTAGAGGTTAGAAATTTGGGTATTTGTGGTTATCCCAATCCAAGTTTTCACCTGGTAAAGGCTATTTGCCACCCAATTTATAAAAATTATTTAATTTTCGATATAAAACGATAGACATCCTGTATAAAGTAGGTATACAAATTTATAACCTGTGGAGCGTATTTTTCTAGTTGTAAGATTAAAATGTTCAACAAATCTTGATTGTTATTTTTGGTTTATGGAAAAAGGTCAAGGTGTACGAAAAAAAACATCTTTTCTAGGCCAAACTTTCATCAATCGCCAGACAAACCTTTAAATCGATTGACAATAAAGCTCTATTTCGACATTGTTTTGATAGAAGCCTAAATTTGTTGTTATAAAAATGTTAAATCGATGAAAGCGTTCAAAATAATTGTTTGACTGCTTGTTTGTTGTTTATCAAAAAAACAAAAAAAAAACAACTTTCTTTACTACGTTGTTGACGGCGTTTTACTAGCGATACGAATAAATAAATGTGGAAAGATTGGCGGAAGTGCGTAGTAATTCTAGTTTGATAATTGTGTGTATGGATAAACAACAAACAAATGGGCTAAAACATGTGTTCGAGATTATTGCAAAGTTGACATAGAAATTTACACGTTTTGTATTTGTTTGTTATTCTTTGTTTTCGTTTATTCAAATCCAACTAGATTCATTATTTTATTATAATTTCTATTGAAATATCTTGAAAGAGAAAAATTGATAATCACCCCTAATTCACACATCGACCTTGATGACAAATTCTTATTTGTTGTTATCCACAAAAAAAGTAATATTTCAAAAATTAAGGCCATGGTTATATTAATTTCTACAATTGTTGATCAAGTCGCCTTTCAAGATAATTAGTTGAATTATTGTTGAATGCAACCCTTCAACTTTTATTATTACGACTACTATTAACCCCCTTTTTTTCTGTATTTCTTCTACAACTTGCCCTTTGTTGAAGAAAACAGGAAAAAATCCGCAAACTGTCAGTTGTTTGATGAACAACGTCCGTCAACACGGTGATTTTTCTAGTTTTCTATTCTTTCCTATTGCATTTTTTTCTCTCTAAGTAGATTCTCCTATGTGTTGTTTGTTTTGTTCAACGTTTTTCTTCTACGATAAAAAGGTCACGCCACAAGTTAAAAACCCTAGGGTTTTATTATATAAGGGAGCAATCATGAATAGTAATAATAATAATAATAATAATAATACGAATAATTGAATGAATGTGAATTGAAATCTAGTGTGCTCTAGTTATAGTTTAAACACGTGTCATAAGATTCTCACGCCGAAATTTTCCTCTTTTCAAATAATAATAAAAAAAAAAAAAAAACATTACGGTTTTTCCATTTAATAAACATCGTTATTGTTCTTGTTTGGCATTTTTTGTAGAATAACTTCCTCGAAATTCTGTAGGTCGTTGGAAAAATTTCTTTGTCTATTCTGTTATGTGTACCGATTACGGATGAAAATAAAGTGAACGACCCGTAGTGGCCGTTTTGCTTGTAAACATAAAAGAGAGAGAGAGAGAGAGTGTGCAGCGACTCTATAATACAACACTACTACTACAACTACTACCTCTTCCTCAATTTTTTTCCCATACACTAGATAGATGAAGGTTTATATTGTTGAATCTAATTCTTATGGTAGGGCTCCCTAATCTTTGGGACCACCACCATCATCATCATCATCAATAAACAAGGTTAACGTACTGATCAAGGTGAACAACGTGTGTATAGAACGCATCATCAACGCACTTTTAGATCACAGTAATCACCACAACAAGACTTGGGAAAAATTCGATTCTGATTGTTCATTTCATTCTAAATATTACTCACAAGTAAACTCCCGATTTTGATGATTNCAAAGTCGTTTCTTCTAATCTGAAAATGCTTATGGAGAGATACCGAGTTGGCATAGAAAATAGAAATATTAGCGAATGTAGCTCTCTTCCTCTAACAGCCCCTATGTTAGAAAGAAATCGAGAGAACTAAGGCGGAGTAAACTGAATTTAAGTCTACCTATTTGTAACGATATCTGAGGTAGACAAAGACAATTAGAGAACAACGAATCTTTATCTATCTCATGGAAATTTCCAAAATTTCTATTTTGCCCCCTTTCTCCCTTCAATAGAGTTGAATTAGCTAGAGTAGCAGTAGCTTTAAGTTCATCTTATTCCGCCTTAGTTGTCTCGATTTCTTTCTAACATAGGGGCTGTTAGAGGAAGAGAGCTACATTCGCTAATGTTTCTATTTTCTATGCCAACTCGGTATCTCTCCATAAGCATTTTCAGATTAGAAGAAACGACTTTGAATTTGAAAACTAACTGATTCTCCAAATCGGCCGGAAATCCTCCAAATTATTGGCCCAAATCAACAACAATTCTAAAAAATTTTGTTTGTTCTTGTTTCAGATTTTATGCAGAGTAAAAAATCATGCAGCCATAACGTTCTATTATTGAAGAAAGACCAAACAACAGAGCGACCGAATAAAATATTGAAATTAACCGATAATCCAGCAACTACAACAAACAGTTAAAGAAGATGATTTCATTGTTATCAATCACCCGTTCCCACGATTCTTTGTGTGTGTGTCTTTATACAAATTTAGATCTCTTGTGGAAAATTCAATTCTAAGTACAAGTAGTTTTTTTTTTTTTCTTAAAGAAGAATATTTTTAAGTTTGTACAGTTGGAGTATTTTTTTTTTTTTGTTTTTCTATATTTATTTTGTAAAGTTATTTTTTTATTTTTTGATCTCTAAAAGTGTTGGTGTATTTCCTTCAATTCACTCAATCGATTTCGGTAATTTTATTTTTAATATTAAATACGTAATGAGGTATTAAAAACAATGATTAAATAGGTTTAATAATGAAAGGCACTATCAAACATATTGTTGTATATAATTTATAGTTATTCGCTCTTCTAAAAATTGTTTAAAAATAATCTTGACTGAAATTAATAAGGAATTGAATTTCTTATTAATTAGAGTTTAGAATTATCTATTTATTATTAATTTTTTTTTTTGTTTTACTATACGGGTTATTTAGTCAATGAATACGTGCAATTTTAAATTGGATTAATTGGGAATTTTGTTGACTAAATTTTATCAAATTTGGTTTTAATTGTTTTTTTGAATAATTTGATCAATATGCAGATAGTGCTCTCAATTAATTAGAAAAAATCAAGCATTATTTTTTTTTTTTTAAACAATTGTAAGTTACAAGTGGGAAAATGGGTTTGTTTTCTATTCATTTACACATACATGCATACTTTTTTTTTTGTTTTCTTTAATTATTTCGCTATTATATTTCATAATTACACTAATATTACGTACGATTGATCTCTGGACATGGTTTGTTAATCCAGATCCAACACGCTTTCTTTTTTGTTTTAAATAGAACGTTAAAATAACAAAATTTTCATTATTGTACAGTCTATTTTTAGGTAAAATAGTTTGTGGGGAAGATTTCGGTTGAATTGAAGTGAATGGGTCGAAATTTCGCCAAAATCTTCCCCAATGGCTCTTATCCAAGAACTAGGACTTTTTACATGGAACAGGCTGTATAAACAGTCTAGGGAAGATTTCGATAAAATTCGTCGGAATTTTCCCCCAATTGGGTGAAATAGCAACGAAATCTTCCCCAAAGTGAGGCTCTTTTTAAGAACTAACGACTTTTTACGTGGAACAGGCTGTATAAGGGAGTCCAAAGAAAAAATTTTAAGTACAAAATAATGTAATTTCGGAATTATTTTTCGACAATTAGGATTGCCGGTTTGTCAGTAATTTTTCTTGATGATTTTCACTGTTTCTGTGTTTGGTTTTATTTCGGGGAAAAACCAAGTTTTTCGTGTGTTTATTCAATAATAATGATGATAATATTGCTTTATATCCATTGCAGGGTTAATTAATTTCTCTTGAGACAAACTTGCAAGATCTCATTTCTGTTTTGTCATAAAATTTAATAACAAATCTTATTATTAATGTGTTTTTTTTTAATATTCAAACCTGTGATGTGTGATCTCTGTATTAAATATAGATGTATATTATTAAAGGTATTGTCCAGGTTTATAAACATATTCTAAAAGATAAATATAATCACTAATTTTATATATTAATTATTATTAAAAGTTAATTAATTAATTGAAAATTAAACCAGACAATGCCTGAAATTCTATTAATAATTTTATTATTATTTAGGCTAAGAAAAATATGTAAACTTGTTGCTAAAACCACTTTTAAATATATATATGGTCGGAAGCTTAAGAAAAATGAAACAATGATAAAGCTTCTCTTGTTAGTGTAGAAATGTCGTTTTATTTGAAAAGAAAACCTCCACCATTATGAAGTTAGTTGTGATTAGAATTAGAAAAGCTTCAATTTTCTGGAAAACTAGCAAGTCCCTCCACCATTTTGAAGTAGTTATTGATTAGAGTTGCTTCAGAACAGAAACGAAGGAAAAATCATTGGAAAATTGGTCATATTTGTAAAGTTATACGGGAAAAATCTAGGAAAAGCATACCCCCCCAAGAGGAGCATCTATTGAATCAATCCTATTTGTTATAATAACGTTCCTCTAACTCTAAATTGATAGAAAACTGGCTCTATTAAATTAACCACAAGGACAATTTCACACGTTTATCTATAAATGGAGTCCGGCTATTATCATTATTATTGTTAGAGAAATATATGTGCGAAACATTAAAAAGGGTTAAAGATTTAATGGAATATGAAGGATAACCCTTCGCCCTTCTTTGACGGAAAATAGCAGTTTATACGGTTATACGGCAGGGTTGAAGCAGAAAAAAATTAACATAAATATACAAGTGTTTGGTGTTGTGAAAACTGGTAAAGATGTCGTTTAGGCCGCACCATTATATTCGTATAGGTGTTAAAAATACACCTGAAAGCACTCGATTAAGGTGTTTGTTGTTCAGAAAATTCAAAGGGATATTTCTTGGTTGTTTTTTTGTAAAAATCACCCCATAGAGAAAACTAGTATACTTATTACTAATAGTCCTAGAAAAAGGGTTGGAAACAATAGACGAATACACAACCAACTAGGACGTACGCACCATTTGACATTCTATTATTTGTCTATTGTCCAGTGTCGTCAAGAAAACGTGCAACTCTTCTTTGTATCCGAGGGGATACTTTGATGTTTAAATCATAGACAACTACCACCAAGATTTCGCTTCTTGTTTTTGGTGGTGGTATTGTAATTGGGGTTGACATCTATTCGGGCCGAAAATGTCAAACAACAACCCCTCAATCTACCAACTGTATCGAAATTTAGAGAAAGAAAATAAAACTAATATTGACACAAATCGATTTGTTGAAATAAAAATTCGAATTTCTTTCCATCATTTTTGATTTCTACCAGAAAATTCGATTATAGTCGGAATGCAACGAATCATCGAATTCGTGACTACACATTGATCGTTTCTAATAAATAATCATTGACAATCGATGGTATTCTATAATTTAACGAATCGTTACTATGGCAATACTAGAGATTGATAGTTTCAATCGATTTCCACTATCGCCATGGTAACGAATTGTTCAAAACTTATAGAATACAACTGAATAATTGGCATAATGATAGAATTGTTACAAAACATATGGTGAATTAAGAATTAAGAAGATTCCATGGACATGTAAATAATTCACATGTATAAGTACATATGTTTTATGTATTATTACGACCTACATAAATAATCTTGGTAAATGGCCTAGTAAATAAACTTTATGGTTAATGGCTACTACATTTTAAAAGTGTTGAGAATATCACTTCTAGTTGCTAGAGGATTTAGAATCCACCAGAGGCGTACCAACCACATACTAACAATATTTTTTATCATAGAAAACCGCAAAATTGATAAAATTTATTGGTGATTTTAAAAGAGGCGCCTTAAAAACAAATGAATTGTTTAAACTTGTAACTAGATTCTAATATGTACGTGAAATCTAACCTCAAAATTACAATTATTCGTATAAATAGTGAACAATTTATCGACAATGCTTTAATTTAGAAATAACTTGTTGAAAAAACTGACAAACTCTTCAAAATCTGGGAATAATAACACAGAAATACACCAAACTACTTTAGAATTGAATTTTGTAGGTTAGAAATTTGGTAACCAATACTGGGGAAATTTAGACGTCCACTATTACCAATTTATTCAATCGACAAGGCGCGCAATTTGAAATTGTTTAAATTTAAACAACAACCCAATTGTGGTAATTTCAACAATTTTAAGTTCTCATAGAGACGTTACAATTACCGAAACGAGCGGAAAAAAAAGCGGTAAATCCACCTCCTCATCCCACTAATATGAAACAGGCCAAGACAGATAATAATTCATTCATTCATTCATTCATTTTATTCTTATAACTTCTCAATTCATGCCCGGTCACATTCTATCATCATCCACAACACTATTGAATAGCCGAAAAAATCTTTTCAACACAATAGCAAATGCAAATTTCGCAAGATCCAAGTGGATCCAAGGTTGTCGTTGTTGTTTGGGAAAACGTTTTGCAACCTGGATTTAGAATCAAATCTAAATGTGTACGATAAAGATGGAACGATGACCAACCCCTATATAGTTGAAGGTAATTCAACAACAAGATTCACACTGATAGGAGGCCATCTTTTGATTTGCGAATAGGGCAGGAACAGGTTTTGCAAAAAAGACATTACAACTGTTGTGCGGTTTTCAATGCGATTTTTTCGCGTTGATTTTATGGCTTTATTAACGGAAATTTTCCGTAAATCTATCGGAAAATTATCGGTTGAAAGTTTAACGATTTTCAATCATCGATTTCTCCCTTATTTATTGTCGTATTGTAACGAATTCAATACTCTTAGAAAGGGCGTTTTTAAGGCGTATTTGAGGGTGGTTGTGTTTTGGAAAATTCTAATTGAGTTTTCTAATTTTAATAATTTTCTCATTTATCAAGTCAACTGAAGGAATTCCTCGAAAAATTAATAGTTGGCACTTGTTAATAGTTAAAATAACCAACAGTAGGGGAATTTAAATGGCCACAATTGCCAACTGATTTCCCATCGATAAGGGCGCGCAATTTAAAATTCCTAATGGAGATTCGACGGTTATTGCAAAAAAAAAAGGAAGCAAGATAGCACTGAAATATTACAACGACTACTACGACTATGACTATTTTTATTACTACAACTACTCCTTTCACAACCACTCACTATTCATCCTTCTAACTAAATTTGCATTACGGTATAAGTCGTAGAATTGTGTTAGTGTGTGTGTGTGTGTATTCTCAAGTTATTTACGAGTAAACGAATTCTTTGTTGAAGGATAGCTGCCATTCTTTCTGATATCCATCCGTACAGCCATCCAGTAGGCTTGACCATTGTAGGGTTGAATTTCACGACAACATTTCATTCTAATCGTCTTGAACTAATTTCATTGTATTCGAACTTGTTTCACACGCACACAACATAGATTAGAATTTTTGGCAATTTCTTTCTCTATTTGGAGGACAAAATGGAAATCCCCAACGGAAGTTGGCTATTCATTCGAATTAGAGAGGGTGCGATTCGATGGTCCATTTCGAAATAAACCAGCTTCCTAACGAATTTCTTATACGAAACCCGCCCACTTCATGCATATTAATCGAGAAAACTCACCCCTTTTCTATTTGTGTACGCTTCAAATTCACTTTCAATATTAACTAGAGAATAAGTGGATTGGAATAGTTCTCAATTATTGGGGGAATTTTGAAAAAAACCACCAGAAACATTCTCCAAGATTTCCCACTGTAATTCGAAATTTAATTGGAATTTTCCAAAACAACAACACCCTCAAGTACGCCTTAAAACGCCCTTTCTAACGATACTTGATCCGTTACAATATCACATCAAACAAGGGAGAAATCGATGATTGAAAATGGGCAATTTGCGGACACCCAATCGATTAAATTCCGTTACAAATCCGTTCAAACGAAAGCAGAAATTCCGCAGAATCTGTTGGAACTCGAATTTTTAAACACAAAGAGCGACTATTGGAATTATAAAAGAAAAACAACCAGGTGGAATAAAATAAATAAGATTAGTTTGCAACAGTTGCCATGTATCCATGTTCAAGGTTCGGGAAGAATGAGAGTTGGAGGGAAAAAAAAAAACCGACAATTCACATATGTACGAACGTAGATAAAGAATATTTAGGACTTGTTGACCTTAAAACGATCCTGTTAATGACGCTCTTTAGGTTTCGAAAATGAAACAGAGCGCGAGTTGGTGAGGTGGTGGTGGTGGAGGAGGAGGCAAAAACTGCAATGTGTTGAGAAAAACAGAAAACAAGAGAGTATTTTTTGTAGCCGATTGGCTCATAATCGGATTTACACCATTTTCAATTCACGAAATTTATGTCAAGGCGTACTTTGGAATTCTAACGAAATCAAATTGAAGAATTAACAAGAATTTTGATGATTTCTTAATGGAATTCTCTCTGTCTAAACGTTGAGACAATCATTCGAAAAATAGCCTCGATTGGTTTATTTTAATTCTACAAACTGTCTCTTGTAAATATTTTCAAGGGGGCCTCATTGATTATAAAAAAGAAAACAACCGCTCGGGCTCATTAATTACGGTGTTTATTATTTTTAATCAAATAACGGTAAATAAAAAGTAGATAGACAAAGAAAAACAAACTGTATACCGCTACAATAATAGAGCGGTGTTAAATTCTAATTGTGTAAATATTAGATTGTAATTTGAATAATCAACCGATTTCTATTATTTTATCAAGAAAATTGTGAGGCATTTCAATTCTTGGCTCGTCATTATTTCGAAAAGTGAGCCGTGCATCTCAATTCAGTGTTGAATAGTAGGCTATGGAATCAGTTTTTTTTTTGACAATAAGGTTATGTGATTTCACAGCCTACTTGCCTACAATTAATCAAAATGGACTGAGATG
>JACDRP010001170.1:0-12342 GCA_013841185.1 Hycleus phaleratus | reverse complement strand
CATGTGTTTTTTCAAAATTCCGTCATATTTCCCCGGTAATCTAGCAATTATTAGAGATTTTCCAATAATTTTCACACAGTTTATAGCAAATTGGAACAGCTTTTCAGAAATCCAAGAAATCCAGCAATAAGTTTGTTAGTTTTCCGGAAAATTGAGGACATGTATCAAATATGTTTCAATACAGAGTCGGAGAAATTAAAAGTAAATATTCGTTAATAAATCGCTGAAAATAAGTGGCGAATAGCCGATTTTATTGGCTACAAGGGTGGATCAAATGTGATTGATTAACTAGAGAAAACAGTAATTAGTTTAGCAAGTTTCTTCCGAACACTGATAAGCCAATTGAACCAATTATTTACATGTTACAGTAGTCTTTGTTAACTGATTAACATGAAATTACCACAAATTACAAACTAATTAGAGAAATTTTTCAAATTCCCGTCAACTATAAATTGAATATGGCATTGATTTACATTGGCGCATCCACCAATTTGTACGTATCATCAATAATCAATAAATTTACACGATTTATAATCGAGTTTTCTATGTTAATTTCAATATTAGTCATGATCATCACCTTTGGTATAAATAATGTAATAATAAAAGCGAATATGTAAATGGTATGACCTGTTTTAATAATTTATAAGGCTCGAATTATGAATTATGAACAGTTAGAGGAACTGTACTGTTGAAGTATAGAAATTCGTATAAAACTACACCGTGTAATCCAAATTTAATAGAATTTTTCTTCTAAACATTACACCTATGGATGCTACAAATTTTGTAACGATAGTGCGGTAAAGAATCAATTTGCGCACGCATAGAATTACTAATTGAAAAAGTATCTATTAGTATCGAAGATTTAAACTCGTGATAAGAGTTTTATAAGTTGATCAAATTTCAAACGACTCTACCGGCATTATGGCAATTTCCGGGAGTTGGACTGAAATTAGGCAATTTGTAGGCACTTTTTCGAATAAATTCAACGAAATTCTTCTATTGCAATTTCGTAATTGTAGAATAATCATTTCATTTCCGCACAATTATACCGGAAAATTCTATAAAATCGCATTGTTTGTACAAAACAATTGTGGATTTTTCAATTATCATCGTTGAATGACGACTATTTTTATAATATAGAAGCGAAAATGTGGAATATCCGCAATTCCAACAACTATTCAGTTATGGAATGGCCGGGAACCCGTTAAGAAGATTTACGATTTTATCTATTATTGTAATTAATCGAACGAAGATCGTCGATTATATTGAATTGAATTTAGTGGAAAAAGGACCGATCAAATGGGTAGAACAAATTTCGTATATGAAGGAAATTCGGCACACTTTTACCCATTTTCATTCCAGCCGTTCTGTAAATATTTTGTGAATACTGAATGGAAATGGGACGGGAAGCGAGCACGATTGTCGCATTGTGTAAATAAGAAATATATTTCGGGAAATTCTTGTTTTATTTACACGAAATTTAAAAGAACACCCCCGTATTTACGATTCAACAAAACGCATGAAAGTTTAATACAATTGGCTCTAGTAATAGAGAGCCTCAAGGCTCGATAAAATCAAACGTACAATTAACAGTAAATCGAATATGTCCACTATTACAAATTATTAAAAATCAATAATTGCACCCTCTATCCAGTTCTACCCCATATTTTCGCCGCCTTGAAAGCAGAAAATCGACGATTCGAGAATTCGTGGGAGACAAGTTTGGAGCTGGCAAAATCAATCAACAAACAAAGCAATTTTTTCAGAATTGTCGTCAATTTTCGAAATATTCGACCGTAAATAAATCGAAACGAACCGGTGCCTTATCAAAAAGTTATTAGCACGATTGCGTCCAATTAAATTTCGGTACAATTAAATCGGCTCTGATGGCTTCAAAGGGGTTGGAAAATTCGCTTTAACTACCACCGGGTTTTTATTTAACCATACAACCCCTAAGTGGGGTGTTTTTGATGTAAGTTCACGTACTGAATTCAACAAATAATTCGTGTAGAGCTTGAATTTTATCAAAACTACAACGTTGTGATTCTGACGGATTTTAATAGAAACAATTCTAGAATTGATATTTTCAAATCGAAAACAAACGGATGTCGAGACGAGATTTTATTGTAATATCAGGTAAACGAGAACGTTTTTCAGTAAACAATATTTCCAAGATTTCAGTATTGACAATACAATACCTGATAAACAAAGATATACGAATGGAAGTGGGGCAAATTGGAACGTTCAATTTCGAGAGTTGCCACCGATAGTTTCGCTATTAATAGATTTATTCCAGAAGCTAATAAACTGTAGAGTTGTTGGAAAGTTTTAACGATCCGTTGTGAAATTTCGTAAAGTTTCATCCGGGAAAAACAACCACCGAATTTACAAAACAACAAATCGGGGAGAAATACGGCTTATTTCGTTTTTCTACACAAACGTGTATTATTTAAACATCATCTTGCTATTTCACAAATATGGAAAATAAAGGAAGAAATGAGAAACTCCCCAACTAATAAACATCTTCAGTAGAATAGATCGATAAATACGGAAATACAAGCGAATTTTTAGTAAATGTGCCAATTTGATTTGAATCTGGCGCGCAAATTGTCGCCTTTTATTGGCTATTAAAGTTACTAGAATTTTGAATTATCCGCCAACATTATAGTTCAAAAACTAATAATGTTAACATAGAAACGGTAGTGAGATTTACATCCTTATATTGGTAGAATTGGCGAACTAAATGATTAATTTGTCTATAAGCGCAATATTTGAATGTTTAAGACCTCATTATTTCAAATTATTCGATATTAAAATTAGAAATACAACTCGTTTCAACATTATTCTTTAGTTTTCCAGCACATTGTGTTATTTAAACATTGTATTTTCTATTTTACAACAACGAAAATATGAAAAATGGAAGAAAAGGGAAACTCTCCAACTAACAAGAATCTCCAGAACAACAGCTACAAATTGCGGAATAAATCCATAAATGTCGCATGTTTATTTGCGTTTTTAAAGACGCAAAATATTTCACTAAATTCAACCCCACATAAACTGAAGATTTATCGACGGTAATAGGGGGTGGAACATCGTTATCTGTATACGTGGTGGATCTTAAAACTAAAATAAGATGAATTAGTGCCGGCATGTACTGTATTTGTACTTTAAGCCGGATAACCAAGAAAAATACGATAACATCTACAATTTAAGACTGTAGTCGACTCTATAAAACTGAAGACAAACTAACCGTTATAGTTGTAAGTTGGCAATTTATCGTACGAAATCCTGGACGAGTAGCAATTCTAGTTTCATAAGAATTGGGGGCGATTATTAGAAATATAACACAAATAATTGTAAAACTAGACCGAATTCCGCGAGTTCAAACTTAAGTGCGGCTTTAAAAATTGATTCAATTCGAAGCCGAATCGAACGTTGTTGATTTATGTTGAAGGAAATTGAATTAGATTTGATATATTTGGCAAAAAATTCAAACAAAAATTGGATTTTAAAATCACCAATTACCCGCCTAAATAAAGTCTGAATTACTAATTAAAAATTCGCAAATTCCACCCAGACTGCGATCAGCATTGACTGATGGATTATTGTGAAATAGTCAATAGTTCATGGCGGAATTGTGCGCATTATTATTGCATAAGAGGTGAATTTTCATAAGCCCCAGGGAGCAATAGTTGAACACAACGATAAAATACAACGCGCTTAGAAACTGCTAGTTTTGGGTAACTTTGTAAATAACCTGTAGGTCTCAATTTAATTCAGGTGTTATAGCGAAACAACACCTCTATACCTGTGAAATGGTCATTTATTTAATGTCAATTTGTTCATGTTAATTGTGGTCTAGGATTAATTAAATTTACAACTCGAAAACTCTAGAATAAAGTTCGATTCGTTTCCGATTTTAAAACGTGAAACAGGTAAATTGACAAAGATAGATTTGTTTACGTTATAACATTAGTTTAATGGAGTTCGATAATGTTCGACGTATCTACAAAAGACTCCTAAATGGGGGAAATATTGCGAGATTTGTCTAGCGCATCCACCATTTTTACAACCAAAAAATTCACAGTTCTACTACAACAGAATAAAATCAATTCAAATGGAATTGTAATTTGGATGGAAACTTGCATTTTAAATAGTTTTCCATAACGGAAACTCGCTAATGTTTCGAAAATTACAAATTTTCGTGTTTTCTGAACACAAATTTCGAAAATTGCGCAAATTATGGCATTGAACGAGCCGAATTGTAATTTTTGGCAAACGATTTCTCCTTTATTTTTCACTCAAAATGCAAATATTAGGGCTTGTTTGAAATGACATTTCGAGCTCTATAATTGAAATTTTACCGTTTTGGGAAATTTTCTGAAAATTTTGAGTTATACATAAAACTCTAGAAGTATGTCTTTACATTTTTCTCATAATTTAGCGTACATTATTTTGTTTGCAAGATGGAGTTTAATCGATAACAAAATGTAAGAATTCTAATATGCAAGAAATTTTCGGGTTGTCTTCGTAGTTGTTCGGAAAATTAACAAAAACAGCACAAGATAAAAGTTTTTCCATTTAAACGAAGAGAATTGCTTTGGAGAAATATCAGAAATTTCCCATTTTCCTCGATTAAAAATGATTGTTTCCCAGTTTGTAAACAGTTCCATGGACTTTAAAGGTATTGATGTTTATAAAATTTGCTTGTTTTCCCGGGAAAATAGCGTGGAAAACAGGTCACAACTCGTTCAATCTTTGATTAACAATTTCGCGTCTATTTTTCACTATAAATTCAAGTGTTTGAGCTTGTTCGAAAGAGAATTTTAAGCTGCATCACTAGCATTGCACCGTTTTGGAAAATTTTATGGAAATTTTCAATTATAGATCTTGGGTTTATTTTTGCCTATTGTTCCCATAATTCAGCTTAATTTGTTTGGGATGAATATGGAGTTTAATCGATAACGAATTAAAAGCACGTCCCAAATATGTAAGAAATTTCCAATCAGCTTGGCAGTTTTCCAGAAACTTTAGAAATATGGCAAAAGTTTGTTGAATCTTTAACATAAACATAGAGAATTAAATGTTACATTTTCTGGAAGCTGCAACTTGAGAAAATATCAGAATGTTGTCAGAATCTTTAATCTTTGATAATTTAGGCGAAATTTTCCATTTTCACCTATTAGATGTGATTGTTTTGAAATTTGTGTTTTCCTGTGAAAATTTCGTGGAAAATTGGCTTTTTGTGGATTGTTGCCATGCAGCTTGAAATTCCCTTCCAAACAAGCCCGAATACGTGAATTTTGAGTGCAGAATCAAAGGGAAATCTTTTGTCAAAGTTGCAACTGAGGGAGTGAGTCGCCAATCGATAAAAGTAGCATCTTTGATGAACGATTTCTTCTTCATTTTCCACTCGAAATTCAAGTTCTCCGGCTCATTGGACAAAGCATTTTAAGTTCTATCACTGGAACTTTATCAGTTTGGAAAATTTTGTGGAAATTTCGAGTTGTAGATGAAAATTTAGAAGCTTGCGTTTTTCTTCATAACACAATCAATATTTGGAGCTCAATCGATAGTAAATTGACAGGTTTTTTTAAGTGTGTAAGAGATTTTCTTGTAGACTTGGTAGTTTTCCAGAAAATTTAGAAAAATTACAAAAATGAAGGTTTTTACACAACAAAAATACTTAAAGCTTTATACATGGGAAAATATCTATTGGCAAAATATCTAATTTTAAAAATTCGAGGAAATTCAAAGAAAATTCGCAAGCCATTTATTCCAACTGATGATTGTTTTAAAGCAGGCATTTTCCAGTTTGTAGACTTTAAAGTGTGGTATTGTGTGAAAAACTTGAGAGTTTTTGTAGGAAAATCGTGTGCAAAACAGGCTTTTGATTCCTCTCGAATAATGAGATAAAAATAGAGGAGGAATCCTTAAAGATTACATCTTTTTAATGAGTCCTAGCCCAGACGCTTAAAATCTGTGTAAATCCTTCAATAAATTCATCTGCAAGACAATAAAATAGAGAGAAATATAAAATAATTTACGATTTACGTTGAATTGTTCTAACAATTTACAACATAAATAAATCCTTATAATAGGTGGATTAAATATCGAGGACTCAAACAATAGAATTATATTACAGCATCAAATTGTGCCACTTTCAGTAATCTTTAAAGAAGTCTATTTAACAACTGAATTTTGGTGAATTGTAGTGAAATTTGGAAGGTTTCAATTCAATTAAACTTATTGAATTTCATTATAGTTTCTAATAAAAATTGAACAATATCGGAATGAAGATCACGATTCGGTTGTGTGGAGTTTTAAACTTGCAATAATAGAAGCAAGTTGCTCGAAACAAACTAAAGTCGAAGTTTTGGTGAAACTTTCCAAACTAAATTAGACCCACTACAGTATAGAAAATCTTTATCCAAGTCGAAATCTGGGGAATCGAGAGCCGTTAATTTTTTGCGGTAATTCCCCGACTGTTGTCAATAAATTCGAACAAAGACACAAAACAGAACCGAGAGCTTCAATAATTCAAGAAATAAAACACTTGGTACTAGAGTAAAATTTAAATTTTTATTGTTTCTCTAGAATTTATTCGATGACAAAATGTGTACGACATATGGTAATATTGGAGCGGTTCTTTTCACTAACGTGCACCGAAAAAAAAAAACTACAAAAATAACGTCCGCTATTGAACTATCTCTCCTTCTGTATTATGCCCGGTCGATAGAACAAGCAAAGTAATAAATCTACAAATATCGCAGTTTGTTTCTCGCTTCGTATTCAATGTGGAAATCCGGAATTTTCGCCCAATTTACAAATGGATCACATTGAAAATTGAAATGAAAACCTTTCAAATAACCCGAGCACAAAACGACAAATTTCTTTACTGTGCTCGTTAATTAACCCAAATCTTGTTGAAATATTGAGGATTGCAATTCCCTCTCATCAGCTTTAAGTTTTAATCATAATAATCATCCCGTTGGCAGACACTTGAAGCTTCGACTTTAATTTGAAATCAAAAGAGCCTTCACGTTTCGGCTATAAATTAAAATTTCCGTTCATTATCGGATTAATTTTTTAGTTTTCGGTTCTTCAACAACGAAATTAAGCGACGTTGGAATTTTCGTGATTGAAATAGTCGAATATTTTGTGGAAATGTGGAGAGAACTGCGAAAAAATCCCGAAACTCACTGTCGAACTAACGAACCAACTAAACATGATAATTTGCCATATTTTCAGCTCTTTCAATGATACTAGAAATCCAATATTTCGTGACTATATTGAGCAATAAAAACGAAATCGGAAACTTTTTTTCCAATAGAATCAGAACGGAAACGGAAGCAGAAACAGTAACGAAAAAATTAATTACCAGATAGAAAAAAATTATAATAGAATAATCAACTTTTCGAGAATTTTCCCGAAAACTAACAAGCATGCTGGAAAATTCCTAGAAATTTTCTATTTATTACAAGAAAATCATTCGAAAATTGAATAAGATTGTCGTCTCTAAATGAAAATTCAATCGGCATTGTTCAAAACAAAAACGCTCAAAGGACTTTTAAAAATTCTCTTTCCAACGCTATTAAATCCATTACAATATAGTATCAAACAAAGGAGATATCGATGATTAAAAATTGGCATTTTTCAAACACCGTATCGGAAAAAGGCGATTTAAGCTGTCGAGTTTCTGTTAATTTTCCGGAAACTAACAAAATTATTGGAGGTTTTTTTAAATAACAGAGTAGCTCTTTCAATTTTATATCTACTGTAAGGAAATTGTTGGAAAATCGATAATATTTGCTGAGTTATAGGGAAAATATTAATTTATTTTTTTAAAAACACGTACTCCGCGATTTACTCCTGTAACTCAGAAATTACTCGAAATTTTCCGAAACAAATAACATCTCTGAATACGTCTTAAAATTCTCTTTTCAATGATGTTCGACTGGCTGAAATATCTCATCAAACAAGGAAGAAATCGATTATTAAAAATTGACATTTGTCAAATACTATATCGAAGATGTGATATACGTCCTCAATTTTCTATCAATTTTCCGGAAAATTAACAAACTGATTGGGGGATTTCTTGGAGATCTGGAAAGCTTTTCCTATTTTCTATAAACCATTAGAAAATTATTGAAAAATCATTAATATTTGCTAAATTATAGAGGACAATATAAATAAATTTTACTTTATAAGAAAATTTTTGCTCTAAGATTTTCCCCTGTAACTCAGGATCCAATTGGAATTTTCCAAAATAAATAACACCGTTAAATACTCCTCAAAATTCTCTTTCTAATGATGTTTAACTCATTACAATATCTAATCAAACACGGAAGAAATCGGTTATTAAAAATCGGAATCCTTCGGATGCGGAATCGGGTTTTCAACGAATTGATATCAAATTAGTAAATTATTTATATTAAAACTGGCGGAAACAGAAGCAGAAGCAGAACTTCCAAATTTCGCGAGAATTCGCCAGTTTTGCAACCCTAATCATAAGTCTAATATTGAATTTTTACCGATACTTGGGCGAAATAATTGATTGTTTTTCAGCTGAAATTATCGGCGCTAAACAGCTGATAGTTTCACGTTAGGTGGGTTGTTACGGGATCGATTTATCGGTAGTATCCTTGACGATATTAATGTTTCAGGAAAAGGTTTCTAGTTTAAAATATACCGAGTGAAAACAACCCAATTCTCATGTCAAGGATATAGTTTTAGTTATTGATCCATACCAATAAGTAACTATTAAACTGTATAACAGATCGTTTGACCTATTTGGATTTTTCTCTATTGATTTATTTTTGTATTGGGGCTAGAAAAAATAATAGAATAAATTCGAAAATCAATCACTTTAAGCGACCCATCCTCAATGCTATTAAGTAGAAATGACCGGCAACTTTGTCAAGCTACAGAAACGTATTATAGGACGTGTTCAGGGAATCTTGCCAATAATTCAACTGAAGTGATCGTAATGACAAGAAAACAAACCGGAGAAATGGCCAAATTATCGATTTATATCGACAATTACGATCCAATTTGAATAAACTCGATAATCACCGAAAGAAATCGCATTCAATGCGGATATTTCGATAAATTTTTAGCTGAATTCAACCGGCGCATCCACCATTTTGCACGATCATTTCAATTCTGTTGATTTATTCCCGATACAACAATCAAATTTATTACACGAAATATTGAATTTCGGTACGAATAGAAGGGAATTTTCTCGATTCAAATCCATCGATAATCCTGCAAGATAAAACCTTTGAATATTCGAAATTTGGCTTGGAAATCAATCAATTTCTCCATAGAATTGTAATAACAACTAATCGATAATATTCCACAACGAGTGTCAATAATTCAAATTCTACTTACTATAATTTTAGATAATTGAGGATCGATTTGAATTGCGCGCTTAAAAAACAGTTTCCTGGTCAATAAAGTCACTAGATTCAATATTCTATTTGGCGGTAAATTTGAATATTAGGTCTTCCGATCTATCAATACTTGTTAAATTCATATCCTACAGGGCTAAAGTCAGTGATTTGAATTTTGCGCGCTTAAAAATTGGAATTATAATGAATAAAGTCAGTTTTACACAGCTAAAACTATTACTTGGTGTACGTAAATAGAAATCAATGGAAATTTAAGGAAATTCACAAGAAATCGAGTATAGTCGAGGAATTTACAGATAAATTGTGGGAAAATTCAAAATTCCAATTGTTTAGGCGGTGTAAACTCGGCTGTAAAACCACCAAAATGGCGGCAATTCGAAAGGGCGCGAAATTCAAAACCCGCCTTCAATCCCCTGGGAAATATCCAACAATTTTCGTTATTTCTAACTAATTGAAATGTAATAAATGTAAATTTAGTATATTAATATTTGAGTTTGTGTAATTTACGTTTAATAATAACGGTAATAATACTAGCAGATGCTAGATGTAGGATTGTCGTTGTAATCTTCTAAAGCTGTTATACTTGGCGTGATAATTGAAATGGTACGCACCTCAACGTGACAGTATTATCGATGTTGTTGATAGGAATTATATTAGAAGATAAATTTATACTGGCACAAAATTACGGATTAAATTCGGGAATATGTCAAATTCGAATCGCAGTTGCTTTAAAATTTCGAACAATAAGTCCATCTAGATTTGTTTTCGATCGAAATTCGAATTCTGAACTTGTTTACAAACGTACAGCCAACAACAAATCAATCAATGATGGAAATTTTGAAGAATTTAAGCCCAATTTAATTGGAGATAGGAGGATCGTGATTAACTGTGTTTTTGTTAGCGACACCATGGGTTTCGGTTAGTGGAGGATTCGCCGTCATGATTCTATAATTAATTGTCTTGTTGTTTCAAATCGTGCGGTATTTATAGATATATGAATATAGTCAAACTAGAACAAGAACATTACCGTTTATTACAACAGGAACAATTCGGATAGACAACTTCTAAAGTCTACGAATGACTAATGATTGTCGCGCATACAACTACCCGAAACTTTCAGAATAAGTCGTAATAGAAGTTGTACAAGATTAAGGATTAAAATATCGCTAATTTAAACGATTTCAAACTAGATTTTAAAACAATCGGCAGTATATGAGAGGAATTGTATTAAATTACAGTTGCGAATCGATCTATTCGGCTGGAAGAAGGTCAAAAGGTGACAGATTCGTGTTTTAAACAACAATAGTGGGAAATATCTGGATAAAAGAACGATGGGAGTGTTGGAATAAAATATACGAAATACAGCCCGAGGACAATTTCTTTGTCAATAAATAAAACAACCGTAAAGTTGACGAACAATTACAAGTTTCATACAGTCTGAAAAAATCGACAATCAATCAACGAATTAATTGCGAATAAACAATGCGAATTAATATCTGACAATTTCAAAACTACCGGATTAATTAATCAAATTCGTCTGAAGTTAGTCTGGCTTAGACACGAACGATTACAATTATCTTTAATGATTGGTGTAATTGTAGAGGCAAAAATTGTGGAAATTCCGTTGTAAAATCCATCCACCGAACGTATTTACGGTTATAAAAACGCGAATTGGGGAGAATTTCACACATGGTGGCGTTTATGGTGTCTGCGACTACTCCTAGTGTCGCTGTAATAAATTATTTGATTCTCATCCAATATACTCGGAAGTTATTTTGTTGTTGTTATTAATCTATGTTGGAATTAGTCTTATTTATAGCGAAAGTCAAGCAGATTGTGGCCGTCTGAAAAGTTGCTAATCGAAACAGTCATTTCAAAACTATCTAGAAGTCTTGTGTGTACAACTCGTGTTTCTATCGGATGAAAAAATATCGATTCCATGGGGGTTTTCAACACAAAATTAGTAAGTCAACTTCGTGTTTGATTTTGGGCAAAATCAACGTAATCAACAGTAATGAATCGTTATTTATAATAAGCAAACTCACGAAATTTGTGTAGTTAGACGGTTGAACAAATAAGTTCGATATTATGGCAAATAGTCGGTTGTTTGTTGGACAATTAGCGGCAAAATTCGTTGTTTTCCACCTTCTCTGCAGTGCCGGACTCGAGCATTTGCGCCCAGTTATCGGTTATTAAATTTGTTTCGACACTAAATCGAAAAAGAGAAACAAAACTAGCAAGCCGACTGGAAAACTTTAGAGAAAAATCACTCGTAAATTTGTAATATTGGTTAAATTATCGGCGAAAATATAGGAGAATGTGTAGAAATATAGAGAAAATCATGCTCCTAGATTGTCATCTATTAATTTGAATTCGAATGAAATTTTCCAAAATGAGTCACTTTGTCGAATGCTCCTTGAAATGCCCTTTCTGATAATGTCATATTCAGCGCAATATTTACAAAAATAGGCGAGTTATCGGTTGTTAAATATAGGCATGAAATCGAAAAAAGGTGTAATATAAGCGCTTCAATTTCGGCAATTTCCCGGAAAATTAGAAACCCCATCGGAAAATTTCTTGGCGATTCATAAAGTGCATTTTATCGTCTACGTACTCGGTAAAATCACTCGTAATATTGGTTAAATTATCGGCGCAACTATAGGAAAATGTGCAGAATTATAGAAAAATCATTTTCGTCGATAATTTTAAATTCAGTGAAATTTCCCTAGACGAAAAACTGTCTCTGATGCTCCTTGGAATGTCTTTTCTAATGCTGCCTTAGTCAGTGCAATATTTACAAAAATAGACGAGTTATCGATTATTAAATATTGGCATGAATTCGAAAAAAGGTGTATAAGTTCTTTAAATTTTGGAAGTTTCCTGGAAAACTAACGCACCAATTGGGAAATTTCTTGGAGATTTAGAAAGT
>JACDRP010001169.1:0-12351 GCA_013841185.1 Hycleus phaleratus | reverse complement strand
AAATAAAAAAGTTATCCCACACCCTTAATATACAAAATTTGCTAAAATAAAGCCCGATAAATGAAACTAATAATCGAACATTTTAAATTTGAACCAGCATAATTAAGGGGTTGTTATTTAAAAATTCTTTCAATAACTTCAAAACTCACCCCTAAAGTTACAACCCTCAACTAGAGTAACTATCAAAAATACAGAGAAATCCTCGAACTATTACTTTCGGATTTACTATTTTTATTGTTGTCATGGATAGAAAATTGGAAAAATCTACAACTCCCAGATATTGAAAATTGATTTACATTATAACCCTTAATAATGTCGATTATTCAGCTTACATTTCAGTATGGATAAAGTCGGAAATTGCAAGTTTGAATGGTTTACTAGTCAAAAATAATTACCTCAAGATCATGATAGGCCTTAATCACACAATTAGGATTAGCACCGGAATTCAACAAGGCCAAAACAATATCGTAATGTTTGCCTTTAATAGCTGCATGTAATGCCGTTTCTGTATTATTATTACAATACATATCGATACGTAACGGACATATCATCGATATATTTTGATCAATATCACAATCACAACTATTCTCACGTGATAAACTCAATTTCGACATTATCGATTGTATACTGTCGGAAATACGCCGTCTAGTTGGACTGATAATCGATTCACTTTCACTAACCGGAGTTGCATCATTTTCCTAAAATATTTTCGAATTAATTTAAATTAAAATTATAGAATTTTCTTGTTATTATTACCGGTTGTATACGTGTAGCTTTTACACGAAATTTCAATATAACATCCAATAATCGTTTATTACCAACTAAACAAGCTATATAGAGAATATTTTGGCCAGTAGCATCCCTTTCGTTGATATCGAACGGCATCCGATATTCCCATTGTTCACTACCATTATGGTATTTTTTCAAAACATGTACAGGATATGGAAAATGGAATAATAATTCTAGAACGGCAACATGGCCGTTAATTGTACAAGCATGAATTGGTAGCCAACGTTCAACTGTATGTTGCTGGAAATTTATTAAAATTAATCAAATTCGAATTAATTAATTATAAAATTAATACTTGGACTAATTCCGGGAAATGTAACAATAACATCTCGACAATATCCCGATGGCCGTTATGGCACGCTATATAAAGTGGGGAATATTTCGTTACTGGATGATAACGCCCATCAGCACCGTGTTCTAATAGGACTCTAACTATTTCTTTATTACCAGTCTGACAGGCTCTAATTACAAATAAATTAATAAATAATTAAAATAATAATAACGAATCTTACATGAATAATAGTGTGTTAACACCACTAGGTGCCATATTAATGATAAGTTCGGCATCTTTCGATAATGATGAGACCAATGTTGTGACAGAATTAATATCGCCTTGACAACAAGCATCCCTTAAAGCTGCATGAATATCGAGACGAGCCTTCTCTTTTGCATCTACCCAATAATAAACAATAAACAATAAATTTATAAAAATTGATAAACTTGCCAATATCGGAATTGAAACGATCGAAATCATCGGTGAAATAATCACAGGCATCAAAGGCAATTTCTGGTGATGTATTGAAACGTTTCATCATTTAATTTCACTATTTGTGTGTAAAAAAAAAATACGAATCTAATTGGGGTGATAATACGAGTTTTGGGGTAATAGAACAGCTGTTCTTTCCAGTATAGCGACAAATTGGAAAATCAATAAGTACACTACACTTCAAAAATTCAACGTGAATACAACAAGGACGCTACAGTAATCAAATATTTTAATAAAATGAAAAAAATATACGTTTGTGGTTTGAATTTATGTTTGTAAACAAGATTAAGATTACTTTCTATTTTTGTTTTCGGCGATATTAAATTAAATAAAACAGAATTACTCACTTAATTATTGTTTAATTCCCCGTATTAAACCAACCAGTAAAATTAAACTTTCTGTGCAATAATAATATAATCAAATATGTTAATATTAACACTAATACTGTAGTGAAAATACATCGTGCTAATGTTGTATAGAAGCTCATTACTTAATTTAAAACGTTTATCAATTAAGGCACTCTACTAGCGATTTTTTCTACCGAATGTATACGGAAGACATTTAAACTACACTGTTAGCGAAATTGAAAGGGGAAAATACGAAAAACTTTACAAAAGAATGCGCGATATTCCATCCAATATTTCCTTATAAAAACACTAAAGGTTATCAATATTAAACAAATACTTCCCAACATAAAAAAACTGATAACAGTTATTATTAAATTAGAATTTGTACTACACTAGATACTTATATAATTCGCAAAATTACCGCATCTACCTGATATCGCACCGAAATTGGCCACGTTTAAAACGCCAATTTTGCACTAATCTAAATAAAACTCACCTGCTGCCTCTTTTAACAAATTCACACATTTCGTATGTCCGGATTTCTCAGCTAAATCGGCGGGTGTTAAACCGTTAGCATCCCTCGTTAAAATATCGGCACCGTGTTGTAGGAGTACGGACACGTTACTACAATGTCCATATTCTGCGCTAAGATGTAACGGTATCTGTAATTGGAAAAATTCACGAATTTGTTGGAAATTCTCTGGGGGTTTTCGGGTTTACTTTGTTGTCGCCACGAGGGCCGCATTTTATGTTCGGATCAGCGCCGGCGTTCAGTAGAATTTGTAGACAATTCGAGTTCTCGTTGATGGCAGCCGCGTGTAACGGTGTACGGCCCCAACTGTCTTGCGAATTGATGAAAGCCTGCTGGCCGCCTTCTAACAGATCGATTAGCAGATGTGTATTGTCCCATAACGCCGCCTAAAATTGTTAAATTAAACAAATAATTTTATAATAATTGAGAGAAATACTTGGTGGAGTAGACGTCCGGGGAAATCTTCGTCCTCCGGTGATGAGTCTAACATTATTATTGATTTTAAACAAAAAAAAATCAACTACACAACTATTGTTGATTTCAATCAAACAAACATCAGAAAAACCGTGCAATTTCCTGTTTGTTTGCTTTAAAATTTGTTTTGTTGTAATTGTTTGTTTTGCTACATCATTTTCTAATTGATTACGATTTTATTATTGTTTTTTTATTACTAAATACGAATTTGAGGTTAACGTAACTTGACATTAGTTACCACAATCACCAACATTAATTAATCAAATTTACTATAACGCCAATTAATTTTCACCAAAAATCTGGTAACTTTCAAACCGTTATTGTGCCAACCTGGAAATAGTATATCAAGATGGCTCTCTACGTTGATGTATTGAAATATTAGTGCAACTGTGCCAAATCTACCAAATTGCCACTAAATCTACCAATTTTATATCATTTATAAATTGTGTATAATTGAATTTAATTTAAAAACATTCAAATTTCGCTTATTTTATACTAAAATTTCGAGATTAATCTAATTTTAATTGTTTAATTTCGCGAATTTCGTCAAAGAATATCCGGCAACGCCACTCGTATAAAAACAGCCGACTTGATTATACTTTTTACACAATTTAATATCAGTTAATTCAAATAGCAGTACTTATCTACTATTGCTAATAATTGTGTAATTTTTAGCTCAAATTCACAAAAAACCGATTTTTACCGAAAATAAATGAATCTTAATAGAAATAATTGTTTAATTGAAGGTGCTCGATTCAACGTTGGCAACAATGCCGAGTGAACATTCCAAATGTCATCTATAAATTGACAGATTTGTTTTGTTTGGCGGGTTGTCTAAGTTTTCAATTCTTCACATTCTTGAAATTATTTCTAGTGTCGGAGTTATAATTAAAAACCAATTCCCGATAAAAAATGTTTAAATTGTTCGCTGTTTGACCTAAACTTTTAAGGTAATTGTGTTCAAATAAATAATTGGTTATGTTGTAATTGTTAGATTGTGGTTAGAATCGAGACAATGGATGAAGCTGCAGCACTACCCCATGGGCCCCCGATGAACATCCTGCCGCCCACACCGGCCGGATTAGATGCCCTTTATAATCTCTGCCGGAAAATCTACCCAGATCAACTGAATCCATTACAAGTTACAGCCCTTATAAAATATTGGTAAGGAGCTTTAATCAGTCTATTTTTAGACAATTATTTGTATTTCCTGTAATTTGCCCCTCGGTTATAATTTTAGGTTGGGCGGTCCTGATCCTCTCGACTACGTCTCAATGTACGCCAATCCGGGTATACCGCACGAGAATATTCCACCACATTGGCATTATATCAGTTTTGGTTTATCGAATTTACATGGAGATGGTCGAGTACATGATATATCCGGTCCTGATGGTATATCCGGTTTTGGTTTCGAATTAACGTTTCGTTTGAAACGGGAACCAGAAGAGACATCACCGCCAACCTGGCCGGCCACATTAATGCAATCTTTAGCCAAATATGTTTTCCAATCGGGCAATACTTTGTGTGCTGGTGATCATGTTTCCTGGCATTGTGCTTTGGATAATAGCGAATCCCGGATACAACACATGTTGATGACGACTGATTTACAATTGAAATCGACACAAACACCGTTCGGTAGCGTCGATTTCGTACAAATCGTCGGTGTTTGTACCGAAGAATTGAAAGCAGCCCAACAGTGGAACGGCGCTGGAATTTTAGATATGATCAGTCGAATACCGGCGTAATTTTCTTAAATTATCGCAAATATCTTGGAATAATCCTAAATTATTGTAGGGCCGGTGGAGTTTGGCATATAACCGATATGAGACGCGGCGAAAGTATCTTCGAATTAGATTTAAACGCCCATGAGGAAGTCGAACGGGGTTTTGAAACCGACGGTTCGAATTTGAGCGGTGTTAGTGCCCGTTGTTCGTGGACCGAACAGGATAAAACTAGAAAAATCAACGATAATTCAACAACAAATTTAAAATTGGACAACCAAAACGTCTTAGAATCAACCGAACTATTATCGTTAAAAAAACTAGAAGGTGTACATTTAATTTTCAATCTAGAAGCTGGTAGTTTATTACCGTTGGCAATAAGGGGGCGGGTAAAACACGGCCGACATTTCACATTCAAATCGATATTGGGCGATACAGCAATCACTCTAGTAGCCAATTCGGTTACTGGAACTTTAGTTGATAACGAACATCCGTATGTGGCTCAAGGTACTTGGTTACAAATCTTAATTAGTGATGATTTAGCCCAAGATATGGCGATAACATTTCAAGTATTAGCAAATCCGGAACAACTGTCCTTACCGAAAACATTCTCGTGGCCCGAACGGAAATTATCGGTAACGATAGTTGCTGATAAACTATAAATTTAATCGATTTGCAATAATTCTAGGTTCCATTATTCCCCTTGTTTTGTACAGTAGAATCAGCATTTCTAAATTAGTTTAACGATAAGTTTTATTTATTTATTTATATACGGTTCATTTATTATTTATAAATCACTAAATGTGCCTTCAATTCAAGATTATATTTGTTTCGATTTTAACCCGAAAATTACAGGGTGGATATTTACAGATTAGCGGCTTATCTGAACCGGAATTAGCCGAAATATTAGGCTTGAAACAACTTTAGAATTGAACTTGACTAATGCAAGTTTATCAATGAATTATCAATCAACCTTGACCCTGACTAGAATTAAATTAAAATGCTTTATTCTAAAAGCGTATTCAAGTATATCACAATTTACAAAAAATATTGAAAATTATAGCGTAATACTTTGTTGCTTTGTTTGATTATTGGGTATCGATTCTGTTAATTGATCAACGAATCCATATTGGCCTATATAGCCCAAACTTTGGCCCATTTGGACCCGATCGCCGGGTTGTATCGCAAAATGGAAATTTAACGGCGCTTCAAACACCAAAACAATCGTCGAACCCATTCGAAATTCACCAAATAGATCGCCTTTCTTCACTTCGATATTATTACCCAAAAATACATCTTTACAACGTTTCAATAATTTCGGATGGTTCGTATGGAGATTTTTATCAATATAAACTTTAACTGTACCCACATTAGTTGCGCCTATTTCAACAAAAAAAAAAAAAAAATTAGAAATTTATTCAATAAAAGCAAAAAAATCTTACCAACTGCTGTATAGGAGAAAAAACCATATTCCCAACTGCCTAAATAAACGGCACGTTCATTTAAACAGAACAAACCGGGCAACCAACGGGCTATTCCCGGACTCACCGATAATAATTCGCCACGGAAGTGACGACGGTGGGTCGGCTTCCAATCCGCAGGCGAATGAAATCTTCAAAAAAGATAAATCAATCGAATTTCAGTCGTATTCTATAATGCTTTAACGATTCGTTACCATAACTCTTTGAATCTTTTCACAATTCCATCCGATGCAAAAATGAAGACAGATATATCATTATGGTAACGTATCGTAAAAAAATTAGAGTACTAGTCGTATTCTGCAATTTTTTTAGCGATTCGTTACCATAACAACGCTAAAGATCGAGTTATTCTACACTTCTATTTGATTTTTAATTCTAGTAAATATAAAATTAAAGCGACAAGTATACAACAGCGTTGTTAGAGTAACGAATCTCAAAAAGTTATAGAATACCAATATTGTAGTCGTATTCTGTATCTTTTTTAACGGTGCGTTACTATAGTAAACCCGAACCTATTTCTCTACAACACTCGAGGTTACTCGAATCATTGTTATAGTAACGGATCGTTAAAAAGTTCCAGAATATGGCTGATTAATTTATTGAAATACCTGTGATAATCGCCGGGTGCTAAATACAAAATACACTGATATAAAGTGTTGTTTTTGTGTGGTTTGTGTAATAATGAAGTACGATAATCGTGCGAATTTTTATTCCAAGTATTCTCACCGAGGAAATTCTCCAACGAATAAGTAACACCCTTTACCTGTTATCAATAATATTAAATTTTATATTTTATCAATTTTTCAATAATTTACCTGTTCAACTTCACCAGTATGTACAGTACCGAAATGTAAAACTGTCCCATCACAGGGACTTACCAATTTACTATTCGGATCAATTCTACGTACACCATCCTTTAATGGACGTGCAAAGAAATCAGCTAAACTCGTATAGTGTTTCAAATCTTCAAATTGTGCTTCACTTAGATTAACATTGAATGTTTTTATATATAAACCATAGACGAATGGACGTAAAAATTCTGGTAATTGTATATCTAAATCAAATTGAAACTAAAAAGAGTCAATTTTTTTCTAAACATAAACATAAAACATAAAAATTAAAAGGATTTAAATACCTGCTAACCAACCCCAATATCTGGAAACGGTACGTAATGGTAGCATACAATAGCAGTTAATTTCCCATTGTTTAGCAATACGTTCATTGCTCCGTTTACGATAAGCCCTCCATTGCATTACGGCAATTAAACAGACACCGACCGGTGCGAATCTCGTTAAAACTGCTCGCCATTCTGTCCAACCTGATCGTTAAAATCAAAAAACAATTAGTATTGTTGTTAATTTTGGACGATTCAAGGCGATGATTTGAACCTTTATCCAGAGATAATCCGTTAATATAAAATATAATAACTCCAGATAATTCGATTAGAATTACACGATCGTACATTGTATTTAATCCAACATAATTCAAACAAATACGCTATTCTCCATTGAATTTATCGTATTTATAATGAACACAAAGGTTATCAATTAACCTTCCGCAGCTCTTCAAATACTTACCAGTTTGTTTCTTATTTGTTGATAAATATCGATTGGTTGTTGACCAATTCTTGTAAGTATTTTGTTGATATAATCTGTAAANTATAATCTGTAAATAAGACAAATTCATCGTAATTATCCATACAATGTTAATTATGAATGAAATTCGATAGTAAATGGTACATACTTTCGGGAAAAGCGTAAAATATTCAATGACATCGTCAAAAAATCAATTTTTTAAGACAAAAACGGTATTAAGTTTGACACATGTCACAGTAAACATAACCATAAATTTTTTGACTTATTGACTTTCCACCAAAACTTTGTTTACAACTCCTTATCACGCATATTTCGTCAACAAAACAACCAAAACCTTGTTTTAATCGTTAGAAATTGTGTTTTTGTTATAATCGAGAAGAATTAACCGGAATTTCATCGAAATAATGCAATAATTAATCGTCTGGAAATTTTCGTTAACACCAACATTACCCACGAAAAATCACCAAATTTCTAGTGAGTCGATATAAGAGCTCGTTCACAAGTAGTATAACGATTAAAATATCGTAAATAAAACAACAATAAATAATTTTAACAACCATAAACACTTAATTATTGTAATTTTGGTGAAATTTATTGAAAAAATATCAAAATATTACAATTTAAATTATTATTATTTGCTTGTAATGAGTGTATACGCGGCTTTATTATCGTCAACCTTGCGGATTTAAGGCGCGAAATTGCAATATAACCTCAATTTTTGTTTGTCACTGATTACAATTATAACGAATTATGGCAAAACGTAAAGATTCGTCTCCTATGAAATTCAACAAGAAATTCAAGTAAGTCCCCGAATTATTCTAGCAAATATCTCAATTATAATAATTAAAGGAATGATCCGTGGTTTCGTCCACCGTTACCGGTTCTGGATGACCAACAAGACGCTTTTATCTTCCAAGAATTAGAATTGGATCACTATTTATCGACACCGTATCCGGGAATGCCGGGTGCACAAACTGGACAAGTCCCAGTCATCCGTATGTTTGGCATCACCGAATCTGGTAATAGTGTTTGTTGTCATATTCACGGATTCTCGCCGTATTTCTACGTGAATCTACCGAATACGTTCCAAGAATCCGATTTGAGACCATTTAAAGTATAGTTTATAGTTTTAATTGGATTCGATTGTAATTTGGTGGTTTTTAGGAGAAATTAAATGCGGCCGTTTTGGCCGATATGCGTTCAAATAAAGACAATATCACCGAAACTGTATTGATGGTGGAGATTGTTAAAGGGAAATCTCTAGTTGAATATAATGGTGATGAAGATTTGAATTTTGCTAAAATTACGTTAGCTTTACCGAAATTTGTACCGGCTGCTAAACGTTTGTTAGAAACTGTAATAATCTATCCACAACTATCAAACCATACGTTTATGGCTTACGAATCGAATGTCGATATTGAGACACGTTTTATGGTCGATAATAATATTTTAGGTTGTTGTTGGATTGAATTACCGCCAAAGAAATGGATGAAACGCCCTATTGTTAATTTCCCGATAACTTCCCGTTGTCAATTGGAAATCGACGTATCTGTAGCCGATTTAATTTCGCATTCACCGGAAGGCGAATGGTCTACTGTCGCCCGATTTCGTATCCACAGCTTCGATATTGAATGTGCCGGCCGTAAAGGGATTTTCCCCGAACCGAACATCGATCCCGTCATCCAAATCGCCAACGTTATCCGTTTACACGGCGATGAAGACGTTTTAACACGCAATATTTTCACGTTAAACAGTTGCGCCCCGATTGGACACGCTGAAGTGCGTAGTTTTGAACGCGAATCGGATATGTTGGAAGCCTGGGCTGGATTTGTACGCGAACTAGATCCGGATATATTTACCGGTTATAATATCAATAATTTCGATTTTCCCTATTTGATAGAGCGTGCGAAATTCTTGAAAGTGAAGAATTTCGATTTTTTGGGTCGTATTTTAAATATACATTCAGTGATAAAAGAGACAGTAACACAAACGAAAATCGGCCGGCGTACTTTCAAAACGATCAATTTCGAAGGCCGAGTAGCTTACGATATGTTAATGGTGATTAAGCGCGATTTTAAATTGAGATCGTACACTTTAAATAGTGTATCGCAGGAGATTTTAAACGAACAAAAAGAAGACGTCCATTACAGTATTATTACAGATTTACAAAATGGCGACGAACAAACTCGGCGCCGATTAGCTGTTTATTGTTTAAAAGACGCCGAATTACCCTTAAAATTATTAAATACCGTTAAAAGTTTCACGAATGATATCGAAATGGCTCGAGTTACCGGCGTACCGATCACTAGTTTGTTAACGAAAGGCGAACAAGTTAAAGTCGTCGCACAATTATTGAGACACGTAATTTTCTATTTACCAATATTAATTTTTGTTTAAAATTAATTTTATAGGCGCGTGATGTTGGTTATTTCATGCCGGTCCATCAAGGAGCCCCATCCACTGAACAATACGAAGGTGCTACAGTTATCGAACCGTTACGCGGCTATTATACCGACCCTATTGCAACTTTAGATTTCAGTTCACTATATCCCAGTATTATGATAGCGCACAATTTGTGTTACACAACGTTAATTAAACCGAATATTAAAGAGAAATTGGAGTAAGTGCCGTATTCTATAACTTTCGATGATTCGTTACCATGACACCGTTCATAATTTGAGAATATGATTGATTAATTTGTTTCACAGTTTACGCGATGATCAAGTAACAACAACACCAGTAAATTGTATGTTTGTTAAATCGTCCGTACGTCCGGGATTATTGCCGCATATTTTACAACATTTATTAGCAGCAAGGAAACGTACAAAAACTCAATTGAAAGAAGCAACCGATCCGATAATTAAAGCGGTTTTAAATGGCCGTCAATTAGCTTATAAAATATCAGCGAATTCGGTTTACGGTTTTACTGGGGCTCAAGTTGGCAAATTACCGTGTCTTGAAATCTCCAGTGTAAGTCTCAATTAACACGATTTGTGTCGTAGATTGCTTCGTGATTAATTTTGGTTATTTTTAACAGAGCGTTACAGCATACGGTCGGACGATGATCGAGCAAACTAAACAAGAAGTCGAACAACATTACCGTATCGTTAACGGTTATGAATCCGATGCGAAAGTCATCTACGGCGATACCGATTCGGTTATGGTGAATTTTAATGTGAAATCATTGGAGAGAAGTATGGAATTAGGTCGTGAAGCTGCCGAATTAATTAGTAATAAATTCATAAAACCGATCAAATTAGAATTCGAAAAAGTCTATTATCCGTATTTATTGATAAATAAAAAACGTTACGCTGGTTTATATTTTACAAAACCGGAAAAATACGATAAAATGGATTGTAAAGGTATTGAAACAGTACGCCGGGACAATTGTACATTGGTTGTTGATGTTATTAATACTTGTTTAAAAAAATTATTAATCGATCGTGATCCGGATGGTGCAGTTCTATATGCGAAAGAAGTCATTTCGGATTTATTACAAAACAACGTTGATATCTCACAATTGGTGATAACGAAAGAATTAACAAAAGAGGATTATGCAGCGAAACAGGCGCATGTTGAATTGGCTAAAAAGATAACGAAACGTGATCCTGGTAGTGCGCCGAAATTAGGCGATCGTATCCCTTATGTTATAATTGCCGCCACCAAGAAAGCCAAAGCTTTCGAGAAAGCTGAAGTAAAATCGATCAATCGTATTCTATAATTTTGGCGATTTGTAGCGAATCATCAAAATTAGAGAATACGGCCGAATAACCACTAAAATTGTCAATTTTAGGACCCTATCTACGTGTTGGAGAACAACATACCGATTGATGCGAATTATTATCTAGAGAATCAATTATCGAAACCGTTAATTCGAATTTTCCAGCCGGTTTTAGGCGATAATGCTGAATCGATTCTATTACGCGGCGAACATACAAGAACGAAAACAATGGTAACAAGTAAAGTTGGAGCATTGTCGGCTTTTACCAAAAAGAAAGAGACTTGTCTTGGTTGTCGTTCAGTTCTAACAAATTCCGATATAAATGAAGCCGTTTGTCAACATTGTAAACCAAAAGAGGCGCTATTATACCAACAGGAGTTGTCGCATCATCGCATGTTGGAAGATCGTTTTGCACAATTATTCACCGAATGTCAACGTTGTCAGGGTTCGTTACATGAGGAGATTTTGTGTACAAGTCGCGATTGTCCGATATTTTATATACGGAAGAAAGTACAAATGGAATTGGAGACTAGTCGGATGAAAATCGATCGATTTGGTGATCCGATTCTATCGATTGAAGCCTGAATCTATTTGATATAATTTGAAATGACGACGGTATTCCGTTTATAAAAGCGTGGAGTTGTGTAAAATTTTCTACAATTAAAATCGTTCAAATAATCCTAAAATATTATCAAACCAATTTAGCGTAAATTCTCGATATTTTGTAAAGCTACTTGTTACTTGATATTTTTAGCGATATTTAAGTAATCGATATCGTTATAATAGTCCGTTTTTTGTACAATTATAGAGCTTGCTTACTAATTTCTCTGAAATTTCGATCGTTGTATGAAAAATTCAACAAGTTTAGAAAATTCATTCGAAATTGCGTTTTTTCGAGATTCACGGTCAAAATAAATAAAATTAC
>JACDRP010001168.1:0-12426 GCA_013841185.1 Hycleus phaleratus | reverse complement strand
AGTTTTGTATTATTTTATTAACTAAATTGAACACTGCAGCTTACAAGAGTATTGTTAAATTATTTATTAACGAAATTCTACAGTCGGTTACAACTTAGGTGCTTGATTCAATTTCCCGAATAACTGTATTATATAAAAGCGGAACAACATCCTTTGCGAAGAGATGATCAGCATGATTGAATTTGGGCCATGGTACTAATTTTAAATTTTCGCTAGGCAATTCCCCAGCTAGCCTTAAAACATCCTTAAATATGAAATAAATCTTGTCAATTTCTGAACAATTTTCGAAATGAAAAATTATACCTCAACTGCAGCTATATAATCATTGGTCGAATAATGCAACACAATCGGTGCAGTAATTCGAGATAAATCATAAATCGGTGGTTCTGTACTTCCATACATTTGTAAATTGCCTTCAGTGCCATAATCGTATTTTGCAAATTTATCCCTTTTACGGATTTGTTCAAAGTGAACTCCTTGTTTTAGTGACACACCGGCTGGATAATTTGCTAGAATTTTAGGGAACAAATCCTGAAAACTTTAATTGTATTGTGACTGTTATCATTATTATTGGTTAAATTACTGTATTGAATTCTTCTGGGTCAAATCCTAATAAAAAGAACATACCATCAGCGCAGACGTCTCTAAAAATTAGCGAACTGCAAACAACTCTGAGTAGTTGTGTTGATATTAAATTGCGTGACAAGATCTCGTAATGGTCCGAAATTTTTAAATATACCTGCAATTAGAAATTGTATTTTTCGTTAATTCTTAGTACAGAAAATCAACGTACAACAAGAAGATCGTATGCAATATCTAAAAGTTTGAAACCAATAGATTGAGCATGTTTAAGATAAACAACCGGTGCTAAAAGTGACAACTTTTTGATTTTCTCATTATATTCGGGTAATTCGGCTAACAAAATCGTTCCAATTGTAGTTCCTTGTGAATGTCCAATATAATTCAAACTATTATGGCCTGTTGTATTCAAAATATAATCAATTGTTGCTGGTAGATCCAATGTGGCTAATTCTTGAAGGCTGCAAAATTTCAATGTTTTATCCAAATATAAAAATTCGGTTCAAACTCACGTAAAATTATAAAATTTAGCATTCTCTTTGTCAGGATTGATGCTAACATGCCGACGTCCATACGTATTTCCACGGCTATTTCCCAACCAAACATCATAACCGGCATCGGCCAATAGGAATGGTATCGATTTTTTTGGACCGAGAACGAGAAAATCAGCCGAACTGCTCGAAAATCCGTGCATTATAAAAACAGGAGCTTTACCACTATTGCTGATCCGGTGTAGTTCTAATAAATATCCATCACTAGTTTCAACTGTATGATTTTCGTAAGGATATCCATATTTTGTGATAGTTTGCTCCTATAATTCAAATATAATGTGATATAAATTGCCAATAGGCGGAATTAATTACTTAAAATTGGACTTACAGGTGTTGATTGTGCATCAGAAAGAAGCTCATTTTGGGCAAAACTTACACCGATACGAAGTCCAAAAATGGACAATATAGAAAGGAAATGAAGTCGAGACATCTTGCAATTGCACCTTAGAGATAGGCTTCATTTATATAGAGCTATATCTGTTTCGTTGATTATTTTTTTTACTTAGATATTTGTATATTTCCATACAATTATAAAGATAACATTGTATTTTTTTATTTATTGTTTGATTTTGATGAAGGCAAATATATTTTGGCATAGTTTTAGGAAAGCTATAAATTAGAATTAGTCAGGACTAGATTAGATTAAGCTACTTACAAAGAATTATTGAAGTTAATTTTAAAGTATTATCAAATTACAAGGTTTCTCCTCATTATAAATAGTCTTTATAATGGAAGGTTGTAAATCTGGTTCAATTATCGATGCATTCTTTATATAAAATTAAAATCGGATATTTTTCACCATCAATTTATTACAATTTGGATGCAATGAGTTTAACCATTGGGCCTGGCTTGGACCGATGCTCAGTTTCCAAGGCTTGAGGGAAATGATTCTAACCGTTGGGCCAGGCTTGGAACGAGGCTTGGACCGATGCTCAGTTTCCAAGGCTTGCGGGAAATTATTTTAATCATTGGGCAAGGCTAGGCCCAAGGCTTGGCTCGATGCTCAGTTTCCGAGGCTCGACAAATAACCATTGGCTCAAGGCTTACCCAATTGTCAGCCTTGGCAACTCTTACCTGGGTATTAATATTGATTACTCACTCTTTATAAGGCTCATAATTCTTATTTTAACTCAAAATAGCTTGAAGAGGAATATTTCTTATTGTTTTTCCGACCATATGAGGTTATCAATCGAGAAGAAAATATATACAAACGCCCGAAAAAAAACTGAGTTTTTTTTTAATTCCTATATTATGCGACCACAATATTGATTAGAAAGAAATAGGGAGAGTTTTCTTTGAGGTGTTAATTATTTAAAAATTAAATTGCAATACATTTTTATTTATGGCAAATCACACAAAAGCATTTATCATCCTATATTGTTAATATTTCTCTTACGATTAGTGTTACTTAGAAAAATTTGGACCTTGTAGCTCAGTTGGAAGATGGTTATGTAGCAATTTTCAAAAATAAGTTGCACACATCAAACTACTCAGAATGCTTCTAACATTAATCTATTTTGATTTTCCAATGAGCTTGAAGGTTCATATTTTGCTAAGATGATCTGCAGATATCCTCCTATACACCCCTAAAATAATTTTCAAATCGTTTTCCATATAGACTCTTTAGTTTTACTAGTTTCGTATTAATTATCATCTGCAAAGGTATCCTGAATTTCATACAATCTGGCAAATGTTAGGTCGTATATTTCAGGTATTGTTAAAAGAACTTGGAATTCACGCTCCAATAACTGCCTAATTTCAGCACTATTCAAAGAATCTACACCCAATTCAGTCAATCTTGAATACAAACTAATAGCTTTCAAATCTTTCAAACCCAAAATTTTTGCAACATTATGGATTACATCCCTACCAAGATTACCAATATCTTCTTTAAGTCCAACCATAAAACTTGCAACAACTGGATAATCTTGCAATAATAAAATATCGAGGACTTTTAAACAACTTTTAATCGATTGTTGGTCAATTCCAGTTGTACGTATAATTGTATCGGAGGGATTCTCAGCAAATACACCAACATCTCCAATTGTACCCCATTCAATAATAAGGCCCGGATAACCGTCTTCTCTACGTTTCTCACAAATACGTTCCATAACACTGTTGGCCATACCGTAATTAGTTTGGCCGGGATTACCCACACCACACGTACATGAAGACCAGGAGACAAAATCACGTAATTGTGGACATTCTCGACGGGTTATCTCGTCCAAATAACGAACAGTATAAGCTTTTGGAGGAAATACACTACTGAAACTGTCGAAGGTTTGATTCTTCAATAGTGAATCGTGAAGTACCACAGCCAGATTGAAAATTGATTGAATTTCTCCCAGTTTTGCAGCTTCTGTAATTAATTGCTCGCAGCCGGATTTTGTTGTTATATCAAGCGTTGGTAGTAAAACGGTTGCACCAGAACAACGCCAATATCTGTAAAACGATTATAAAATGTTGATACACAATTTTAAATAGATTTACTCAATCTTCCGTGCTTGGTAAGCATTTCTGACGCCTTTTCTGGATACAAGAAGCAGTTTTCTAGCACCACGTTCAACCAACCAATTAGCCAATTCGAGTCCAAAACCGCCCAAACCGCCCAAAACTATAACAACTTTCTCTGGATCACAAAAGAATCTACAAAAATAATTCGTAGACTTTGTAAGCTGATAAAAATTAAACTGTTAGTACTTTGGAATGCCCT
This sequence comes from Hycleus phaleratus, assembly GCA_013841185.1. NCBI lineage: Eukaryota > Metazoa > Arthropoda > Insecta > Coleoptera > Meloidae > Hycleus > Hycleus phaleratus. The sequence goes on along the minus strand of JACDRP010001168.1, from coordinate 8,583 downwards.
TTATCCCCATCAATTGAGGTTGAATCAATTTCTGTCCTTCTTCCTCGCGTATTTTAATCAAAACTGCCCCAATATTGTCATCTGTAATCTTTAAGGCATCTTCAATTTTATCTTTGCTAAAAACTGTCTTTATCAATGGTTGTACAGTTCCTTTAGAAATATTTTCCAAAATTAAACGTTTTAATTCGGATTTAATTTCCAAGCTCGATGCGAAAAGATGGTCTAAATTTACATTAATAAAAGTTACATCTTTCTCCATCAGTGGTAGCTTTGTATCAAATTGAGCGCCCAAAAATCGTCCACCAACGGCTAAACAACGTATTGACGCTGACAATTTATCACCACGTAAAGAATTGAAGACAATGTCAACACCACGACCCTTAGTCTCACTGCCAATCATTCGCTCAAAACTTGTATCGTTTAAACTTCCAATAACGTTATCTAAAACATTAAATTTTACAAAATTATCCACATAATAGTACGCAAAATGCTACTTGTGAGCTTTTGGAAGCGTTTCTTCAAAAAGACTCCTTCTTCTTGAGACTTAACTGTTGTAAAAACTCTACAACCGTAATGCAAACATAAAGTGATGGCAGCTTGACCGATCTCGCTAGCGCCATCATGAATCAAAATACTGTCACCAGATCTTAACGAAGATCTCTACAAGATTTGCTTATCAATACTAAATTTGCTTATCTTATACTAAAAATTACCTGAAGTAATGCAAAAATTGCGGCGCTATAAGCTGCAGGTATTGTAGCAGCATCCTCCATCGTCCATTGATCAGGTACTGGCCAAAGCATGAACTTATCGGCTGCGGCAAGATTTGATAAGGGCTTGTCATTGAGTACACCCATAACTCGTTGTCCACTATCAAAATAAGGATTTACATGATAAATCTTGAAACATTTGAGTAACTTACGCAGAATTTCGCCCGACAAACGATGACATTTTTAATTTACCACTGTCAAAATTGAGTGATGTGTAATAGACCTACAATGTTGAAATTTTAATATTTAGTATTGTTAAATTGTTATCATTTATTACATGGACAAGTTCTTGATCTGGTTCTAATTTACTGTCAAATTTTAATGGTCCTTGGATCCATTTTGGGCTAGAATACTCGTTTCCAATCGACGTGTTAACAATGCATTGCTCACATTCAATCTCTTTGGAACTATCGATTCTTAAATGCCTGTAAGTGCCCCATTGGCCATTTTGATACACATTTATCGCTAATGTTTTTTCTAATTGTTGCTTATAAAATTCATCATTAACATCAAATTTGGGCGCATTTTTATCATGAATTAAAACAGCACGTGCCTTGTCATTATCAGGTTCTCTGCGTAAACAGTTAATTAAGCCCAATATACCGTTTTGACGTTGATTCTCCGAGTAGATTACAATATTACTGTCAATTTCCAACGATTTTTTCAAGTCCTCAAACCATGTGAAGGTATCGATATCGTCAACATTGATACTCGCCAATATTGGTTGAGTTGTTTGAAATTTACGACAAAAAACTAATTTTTCTACACTATTACTGTAGACTGTGAATAGAGAAATGGAAGGGTGAGTGAATTTTGAATGATCAAAACTTAATGGTTCGCGTGATAACAGATAACCGTCTTTGGAAAGTGCTAAAATTGACTGTTCTAACAAGTTGGGTCGTTCTAAAAGACCCGTTCCGATAATTAGATAACAGTTATTTACTGTATCTAAACTCTTATTTTCCACAATAATATCGTTCAAGTTCAATGTTTGGTTAGTCAAAACGGTTAAATCGCATTGAATTAACGGTAATTTGTCTATAATTCCTTTTACAACTACTGATAAAGGTTCAGATTTTGATGAATCATCGATTAATTCTACAATTTTGGCTAAGATGATCGGCGTGTTTTCCATTGCTAATTCAATATCAACTAGAATAGCATCGTGTACATTTAAAGAAGCAACCAACGGTACAAATTGAAAATGATGCAACATAGGATTTTCAATTTTAGGTTTTCTAGCAATTTGCTCCATTTTTAAGCCGCTAATTTCGATACCACCACACCTAGAAAGAGTTACTCATTAATGGAAAATTTTGAATAATTGATAATTGATAAGGCATACTGGATGAGGTCGCAGTCTTTAAAAATATAGGCGTTCACTCCTGTTTCATTAGCACCAACGTCAAGCGAATGTTGGGGAATATTAATCGATAAACGCCGAATAAAATTCGGTAAACAAGGGTTACAAGTATCGATTTGTAACGCACTCATTTGTAGAATCGATTCGATGAATGTGACCCAATTATTGGTCCATTGGATTTTTGCAATTTTAACATCGTTGGTGCATTCGATAACATTACGGTAATCATTACTACAATTAAAAGTTTTGATAATTAAAGTAATTAACACTTACTGTTGTAATTATTTACGAATATGTGTGTCCGCGAAGACGTAACTCTTTGTAGAAATCTTCAGTTTTGAAAGGAATTCGATCGCTTTTCATTATAGGTTTGGGGAGATCCGTTAGAAGTTCTTCAACCTTATCAGTTACAGAAAATTCTCCAGTTACAACAACTGAGCCCCTTTCTACTACCTGAAATAAGCTTGAGCATTATAGAATGCGATAAAATTGTTACATACTTCAAAATATCCCTTTGTAGATTGGAATGAAATATTGAGATTTGTTAGTGTGTCATTTGATAAACTTGTTGGCTTCAAAAAATGACAATTTTCAAAAATAATCCCTAAATTATCTTCCGTATTACCAGCTACAGTTCTCCAAACTAGGAACAAGTAGCCCATTGTTGGTATAAGACGATCACCTTTGAATTTAAATCGTTAAACTTTGTGAATTTATAATTTTTTTTATTTTACCATCTACAAAATATCCTCCTAAATAACCATCATTTTCTGAATTAATATCAATTTCTGCATTTCTTTGGATCATTTGTTGTTCCTCTCCTTCAACATGCCACGATTTTAAGTGGTTCCATTTGATAAAAGGCGAAATCATTGGTGTTGTTCGACTGACTGGATATTCAATTTTTGGGTAAATTCCGGCTAAATCCATTGTACATCCGAAATTGTGTACATAGCCCAAGTTTTCAAGCAGTAAATGTTTCCCATTAGAAGCCTCAAGTTTGCTGAAACTAATTGATTTGTTATTTTTGGCATTGATGAATGAACCAATGGTGCCAATTTCGAAAATTAACGAATCTTTTTGGATATGATTTGATAGCAAAAATGTTGGATCTCTAGATTCCAAGAACAATTCATTTAAATCTTGTGGTGTTTTAGTTTTTAGTAGATTTTTCGTTGAATTTGGCCCTAAAATTGTAAGTGTCATGAGTGATGAGAATAAATTCAATTTGTAACTTTACTAATTTTACTAAAGCCGATACTATCGAGATTTTCTCCAGCAGAAATTGCTTTCACTTTAATTCCTTGATTTTTCAATTTTGCAACCAATTTTGCCAATTTTTCCTTATTCCCAATCACTACCGTCTTATCGGAGTGTCGGAGAATTTGCAACTCCTTCAACTGAAAAGTGTCACAATTATTAATACTTTACAACTTTAAATAAGTCTTTCCTACCTCATCTACTTCAGCTTCGATGGAATAAACAACTGGACTTTCGACAATACTGTCGACAATTAATGCAATTTGGCCGACACACCCAACGGTTTCTTCAAGCGTTAAATAACCTTCGAAATAACTGGCAATAAACTCACCCAAACCTAGACCAACAGTAGATTTCGGTTGAAGATTCAATGCTTTCAACATATCAGCCAGGCCAATTTGCACCACCAAATTACCAATAATTTCATTCACTTTGCTTCGGTCCCCAGTGGAGTCAAAATTTTTCAAATTTTTAGCCCGCAAAATTTCGCTTACAGTTTCCACTGATTTTGCAAATATCGGAAAATCTTTTAGAGCATCATAAATGTTGATCCAATCGTGGGAAAAATCGCTAAAAACAAGATGCAAAGGTTTGTTTTCTGGTTGTAAATTTATATTTCTTTCAACTTCTTGGTCTTTGGTTAAAATTATATAGCCACGATAATGATGTTCTATGAAGTTTTTGCTAAAAATTTGGTGATATAATCGAATATATTCTTTGTCTTGCTTATATTCAAATAATGCGTCTAAAATTGTCTCCACCGCTTCCTCAGTTCGTCCACTAACACAGACTAATCTGGGTAAATTGTCTTGTTTGACATCCGATTCTATTTTGGTTTTTGTAGGTCTTTTGAATAGAGCATGGCAAACAGCGCCGCCAAAACCAAAACTATTTAAGGCTAAATTTTTATCAATTTTTAGTAAAGTTTCCAAATTCTGCATGACTACTTACCAAAGTATTCATCGCTCTCTGATATAAGCGTATTTTCTGTAACAACCTGTATACGTTTTTTGGCTATAGCATCAATTTCAAGCCGGGGTTGACTAAAATTTAAATTCGGCGGAATTGCTCCTGCATGCATCGATAACAAAATCTTTATAACTCCGGTAACTCCAGATGCTGGTTCAGTATGACCTATATTTGATTTTATCGAGCCAATAAGTAGAGGCTTTGTACGGTTTGTACATATTGCAGCATCAACTGCATTCATTTCGGCAAAATCACCAGCCACAGTTCCTACAGAATCAAAAAATTGTGTAACTAGATTGTAGAAAATTTTCTACTTACCAGTTCCATGAGCTTCAACATAACTGACATCAGTCGGAGATACTTTACATTCTTTATAAACTTCACTCAGAAGGGTTGTTAGAGCCTTAACGGAAAGTGCATAGATGCCCTCTTGTTTGTAGCCTTCATTCATTGATTTACAATGAACAACTTGGCCATAAACACGTCTTGCATTTTTTGATTTTTGTAAAAATACCGCATTGCAGGTTTCCGATCGGATATAACCATCGCTATTCTCATCGAAAACCGAAATGACTCCGGATTTACTTATGATACCAAGTCTAAATAAGGCGAAAATTTACCAATAATGTTTACATTTTTTTAATTTTTATATTACTGGACAAGTTGTTGGGTGATCATCTGGTTGAGGCAAAGATTTACGCCGATTACAACAGCCGCATTAATGACCCCATTCTTGATGCTTTTATAAGCATTTTCGAAAGCATTAAGCGAACTACTACAGGCTGTATCGACGATATAAGAAGGCCCATTCAATTTCAAATGATAACTCATTTTATTCGCCAACATAGACCGCGTTACTCTGCGAAAACTACATAATCGTTTAGAAAATAATTCATTGAATATTTTGTAAAGAAATACTTATTAATATCAAAATGTTGCACTTTAGTATCCGCTAGAAACTGGGTTTTTTCGTTCTCAATAACGCAAACTCCAATGAAAACGCCGGTTTTGCTGCCTTCCAATTCAGAGGGATGATAGCCAGCATCAATGATAGCTTCAATTACTCGTTCGTAAGTTAGACGTGTCATTAAATCCATTATTTTTGCTTCTTTATAGTGAACACCTATCAGTTTTGGAAACACAAAGTTGTAGCGGAATAGATGAGAATGTTGTTATCGTTACTCACCAAAAAATCCAGCATCGAATTTGTCAGTGCTTAACATTTTTCCGTACGGTATCGAAAATTTCTCTTGTCCACGATCGTTAACAGTAACCATGTTGATTCTATTGAAGAGATTATCGCGCAACTGATAGACGTTATCAGATTTTGCGAATTTTCCACCCATACCTTTACCAAGATTATTTAAACGGTTTAAATCTACAATTATTTCATCTAATTGTTTTCTTACCTGTAATTACAATATCCTCCATTTTGGGATGTTTTTCTTGTAAATTGACGCTGTTAACTGTTGATTTTGAACAATTATCGTGATTGACGCTCATTTTTCCGTGAAATACGGTCTCTTGAATGAAACACATTTGGGAATGCACAGCTTTATATACTTTTAAAATTATTGAATTTTTAATAAATTTGAATATAATGAGACTGAAATAAATGATTTATGCAATTTTTGATTTCCTTTTCTATTTTCCCCAATAAAACATAGAGCTAGAATTAGAATAATCAATTAATTCAACGATATTTTTAGGCTGTTAAAATTATTTACATATGCTATAAATATTGAAATTTTACAAAAGGTGAAAGGTGATTAAGGAAGAAAAACTGCATATTAACATATTTCTAGTAACCTCTTTGGGTACAGAAGTGATTAGGTCAGGTCAGGTCAGGGCATATGAGCAAAATGCCAGTTCTAATCTGTTCTGAGGTGGTGCTAAAAGCGGTTCTAGAAAAAAGGGTCTAAGTTTTTAAATTTGAAGTGAGTAAATTCCTACATCTGATTTCTCTCCATTTCTGTATTTTTAATATTTACTTATTAATCATTAAAATTCATTGTAGACTAGACTGGACTACTTAAGACTAGAATATGCATAATATTATCTACATACAATGCAATAGTTATGAAACTGAATATTCATAATTCGTCTTTCTCGGAAGTGCAGAATATTTTAAGGCCTAACGGAAAAGCGTAGTCGAATTTTTGAAGATTTATCTAAATATTCCTAGTTTCTATTGGATAATTTGTTAGACAATCCCAGGGGAGTGTTTTATCTAAATTAAAATTTCATAATCTACTGGGAAACTGGCGAAAACCGCCTTAATCTAAAAATGTCGCGATTTTCACAAACCAACTGCACATAGGCAACGACCAAGAGCGACTAGAATATCTTTGCAAAATTGTTTTTCATCACTGGATTTGGGGAAAACGGGAACTGTCTGAAATCCACCATAAAAACGAGAAAAACCGTTCCAAAAGGAGTCTTGGTTGTTTCACGTGTACATTGGCAAAAGCGCGGTTTTTCAAAAATTTCCCAATCTTGCTAGGTCCGCTCTACAAATTTTCGAGATAGGAATAGATGAAACTATCGATGTAATGATGGGAAATTTGTTACAATTAGATGGAGAAACTTCGCCTGAAAGATCTGTTGAGGGATCTATCCAAAGCCATATCGAGGGGCAATCTATGTCTAGCATACCTCCTCTTTCTTTTAGTCATTCAGAAGTCTTGAAGCTTCTTTATCTGCTATGTTTTTGGAAGATGTTTTATGAGGAACGGAGACGAAAATTAAACCAGATATAATTCAGAATTGTATTTTTAACTTTCCTATATCTATTTATTTATAGCTCATTTTATTTTATTGATTGTACAAAGATTGATGGTTCCACTAATACAATTTCGGTGTAATACGTAATTTTTTGGATATTTTGAAAAACTCATTCAAGCTTTCAAACTTACATTTTGTTCAATTTAAACGTGTATATCTTTATTTATTCATTTTTAGACATGTACGAATTCTATCAAACAATGGAAGCATTAGATCACCATAAACAGAGTCAAGGTGGTTCCTAAAAGCCAAAAGTTTTTCAGAATAATAGGCATTTGGTAATTTCTGAATTATTCGTTCAACATCTTCAGCAGCATTTCTTGAACATGAAACACACTTTGGTACATTAATTTTTGTTGAATCATGCTGTTCTCTAACTAAATTCGTAAAGCTTGGAGCGTATGGTTGGAGACATCCTAAAATTTGACCCATTATAGGTAAAGCAATTTTATTAAAAATTACTTCAATAACTATAAACTTACACATATTTTTAGCTATAATTTTCAGTATTTTCTTGTTTGAATTCTGCATGTAAGCATTTGGTCCTAAAGAGATCATCCTGTCAATTTTTGGAGGTATTCGGACCGTTTTGAGGCCACAGTATAGACCGATCTAAGATAATTTTTGTTTTTTACTTATTTCTGATATTTTATCAATAATAGCTGGTAGAACTCGTGTTCCAATTTGATCCCAACTATGAGATATTTTTCATTAAATTCTGGTAAAAATGTAAATTTTTTATAAATTACCTGTAAAGCCAGAATCTTTATTTGGACCTAAATTTGTATGACGTAGACTATAACGGCTACCTCCAGCACTGCGCAATTAAACATCGTAATCTATATTGGCCAACCAACGAGCTATGTAATCTTTTATTTAACAAATTGCCCACAATGATAGAAAAATCGACTGTTAATTTCGTTAAACCAGTAACCCAATCACCCTAAACAAATTCAAAATTATTCTCAAAATCTAAAAGTAATCGAGAAAAATAAACATTTGGCAGATCATCAGGCATCAACATCATCAACCGATAATAAAGTATTATTTCTTGTATACAAAACAGTTACTGGTACATTGATTTTCTTCAATTCGTGCTGTTCTGTTGCTAAATCCTCAAATCTCAGGTAATAACCTTGGAAACGCTCAAAATTTAGTAAATTGGTATACCGGACAGTTGAACTAACAGATATAAAGCGGAAAGATCTATTATTGGACGATTTATAGGAAAGTCTCAAAATATGAACGTTAAATGTCTCAAAATAACCCAAGGAAGCTCTACAAGCTTTTCAAATTTTGGGAAACTCTCTTGTTCAAAAATTAAGTAGAGAAAAACGAAATAATTTACTGTTGAGAACGTCTCAAGTCATTCTGAGTCATACAAGTATCTTTTGAACAACTTTCAATTGAGTTTGAAAGCCCAAATTTTTCTAACAT
>JACDRP010001167.1:0-12436 GCA_013841185.1 Hycleus phaleratus | reverse complement strand
TGAGGTTAGAAAAAATCAATTAAAAAAAATTAATTATAAAATTCGAGTTATTTTGAGAATATAAAAAATTACGTGAAAACAATTTTATCACCAATCACCTGTTTCCAACAATTGACGATAGATGGCGGCAGTTATTATATCAATCAACGACATACGTCAATAGAGAAAAACCCAAATTTGTTAATTCCACCATTTATTTACACATAAAAATATACAAAATAATAAACAAAATGGAATGTTTTCTACAATTTGAAACAATTAAGTACTCAACTAAGCGTTAGTATATCAAAATAAAACAATTGAATATCACATAAACGCATCTAATTACCGAAAATTTATCACAGAATTAGTAATCAAACAAAATTGAGCATCTGTTTTAAATCAAGCACACTTAGATGGCACTAGATAAAACCGAACTAAACTCAGACATACGTTCGATATTACAATTCGATATACTCTCGATATCCGACGTACGTTCAAATTTACAAATCTGTTGTTGTTTTAGTGTGACCGGTCGATTTCAGCGAATTTCGCCCGAAATTCGAACGATTTACGGCGTTATCGTCACCGTTATTGTTAGTACGCCGATTGATACTGTCGATTATATTTCTAACCAAACTATTTGTCGATTTCGATGGGTTGTTCTCCTCGAATTTGGGTCGTTGTTTCAATAACGGCGTACTCCGTTTCGGTAGGAAGATATTTTTGGTTTTATTAACGAATTTCTCGGTAACCCGCGACGGTTGATCGATTCGCATACAATCCAAATTTAAATTCGTATCGATTTTAATTTTATTCTCACTAATCGGCTCCAATTTCAAATCGTTGATAATCGAATCGGGTGTCGTACTACCCGATACCGGATTATTATAATTCTTAATATCGCTCAATAGATCATTGGGTAATTTGATATTGACCGATAGATGCATCGATAGTGATTCCAACCAGACTTCGATCACTTCGAATGGCGGCCGTTTATCCGGATTGATGTCGCAACATAAAAACGCAATCTCATAGAACGCTTCCGGACAATCGTCACAGAATTTCTCTTTGAAAATCTGGCGATTCAAACCGAAATCATTGGAACGTGGCAGGAAATCGGGATCGGCCAATACCCGTCCGATTATTTCACATAAAATAATACCGAAACTGAAAATATCGACTTTCTCATCGTATTTGTTGCCTTTCATCATTTCCGGCGCCATCCAATACGGATTACCCACAACTGTGTAGCGTTTTTTACGTTCTCTACGCCGTCCAGACGGTGATAATTCGTGATTATCACTATAATTCGATAAACGTTTATTAGTTTGTGTCGACATAATTCGAGCTAAACCAAAATCGGCAACAATTACAGTTTTATCATCACGCACCAGACAATTATGTGAATTTAAATCACGATGGATGATATTCATTGAATGAAGATAAGCCATACCGGCGGCTATATCTTTAGCGAATGATACACGTTGTTCCCATGTTAAATCAACATTACAATCGTGGATTAATTCAGTTAATGTACCACCATTTATATATTCGGTAACTAGATGTAAACGTTGTTCTTTATATAATACACCAATGAAACGTAGAACATTCGTATGGTTTAAGTTGCGCAATACGGCTACTTCTTTTAGAAAATTCTTCTGCGCCTCATCATCTAAACGATACAATTCTTTCAATACCATCACCTCACAAGTATCACGTGTTGTTACTTTATAAACTTGTCCAAAGAAACCTTTACCTAATAATTCACCTTTTACTAAATCGGAGGCACGAAAGACACGTTGTTGTTGTTGGTGATAAGATAATTTATTTGATTCTAAAAATGAATAGGCACGTGATAATTCTAGACAACGTTTTGAATTTGGTATTGTATCATCTAATAGACGACTCATTGATGAACTTCTCTCTTTATCTAAACAATTATTACTATTATTATTACTACAATTATTTATATTATTATTATTATTAATGATAGAGTGATTGTGATTGTTTGTATTGTGATTTTTGCGGCGTAATTGTCGTGATCTTGTACCACTCATATAGCCTTCATCACGCCGTTTAAACAATCTCTCTTTATTGTTGTTGTTGTGATTGTGATCATTTATAGGTTTATTTTCTATATTTAAAGAATCACTAGATTTCTTATTATTATCATTATTATTTTGTTTAGTTTGTGGAATGTTGGTATCACTGGATGTTGTTGTTAATGGTAATGTTGGTATTAAATAATGTTTTGTTGTTGTTTTCGGTATACTTTCCGGATCATGTTCTATAGTTAACTAGAAATTAATTATTTAATTAATTTAATTTAATTTAATTTAATTTAATTACTTGTAGTACTGTATCTGAGTATCTTAATAGATTTTCAACATTTTCAATTGGTATATCTTTAACTGGTGTACCATTAATTTCTAATATTCGATCACCAATATGTAATGACATTAAATCATCGTTCATATCCAATCTAGAATTATTTTTTTAATTAATTCAAATCAATTAATTTGTCGCAAATTTATTTAACAACAAGCATAAAATTGTTTAAAACTGTTCGAATTAAGGGCAATGATCAGATAATCTAGTTTTAAAGGTAATTTTCAAAGTTAAAAATTTCGTGCATTTTTCAATGGATTTTCATGCTGTAAACGGCATTTGACAGAGCATTTCAAGTAGAANCTATAAATCCTTAAAATACGCTGTATACAGAGTGTTCAAGATACGGTGGAATTTCTGTATTAACGTTATTATAGTTAAGAAACTTAAAGGATAAAATATAAATACAGAGTGCTCCATTATATAGTACATCATATTATTTTATCAAGAATTTCAATTTACACTACATTAATTAAAAAGATATTTATGGTTATAATTGTTGAAGTATATTCTTATAGAATTTAGTTCTAATAAAACTTCTATAGTCTTAATTTCATAATAAATAAAAGAGAACACTCTGTATTCAAAATTATAAAACTTAAAGATTGGAACTAACTTTTTTTTTTTACCGTAGTGTTCTACCGTAATTTATCTCACAATTAGCTATGCCTCTAGTACGTAGTAAATTTGACATTTAGTAAGTGTCTGAATAAAGTTACGACTCTATGTACCAAAAGTATAGCCTACTGCATTATCTTAGTAGACCCAATATAATACAATAAAATAGTTTTATAGAAAGATAAAAATGAAGCATAGACCCACCTATTATTGCATGTTAAAGTATAACAGCATGTATTAAATGCATTTGTTAGAAAAGCAAAAGCCAATTGGACAAGTTTATTTTGTAAACGCCACATTAACCTGTAAATTTTAAATCGACAAATTCAAATTAAATTACATTATAAATATGAACGATAATAATTGGTCAAATATTGTCGTAGCTATGTTCATCTATTTGTTAATGCAATTGGTTGAACAAAGCCAAGACATTATCTGCCAAAAATATACAGAGTGTACTATTTAAGCGCGCAGTAGCCTATGATTTTCTTGTTTTGAGACAGTAATCTACATTACCGACATCCTCTTGTTTCAACGGATTGTCGGTAATGCAGATTACTGTCTTAAAACAAGAAACGGTTACAAAATCATAGACTACTGCGAGCTTAAATAGCGTTGTACACATTGTGAGATATCTTTTATATTTTAAGATAAATTATGAATAATCTTAAAAAAATACTTACTCAGAAATTGTAATACATTGACTATTATTACCATTATTACCATTATTTTTTGTTAATTTTATACCTTTTTGACCACCAGGTATTTCAACTAAACGTATTGAATGTGGCTTACGTAAAAATGGATAACGTGCAGTCTTTTTTAATGGTTGCATCTGTCTTTTATAACATTTTCCACTGGAATTAATAACAAATTTCAATTTTATTACAAATCAACAATTAATTTTAAAATATAAGAATAATAAATTTCAAAATTTTTTAGCTTTATTTGTATCGTTTGAATATTAAAATTTGAAGTAAATTGTAGAAATATAACCTAAAATAAATCTAAATTCTTTTGTTATATATATATTTTTTTAGTAAATCGACAATTTAAGGCTATAAAGTACATTAGCGCCCAGAATAAAGTTTACTCTCCTGTGTAAAACTGGCTTTTGAGGAGTGCAACAGATGTTGAAATACTTAAAATTTGAGATAAGACATATTCAATCAGAAAGAAAAGAAGGATATTACTCAAAAGTCTGTTTTACACAGCAGTGTAAACTTTATTCTGGGCGCTAGTGTACAATTTTTACAGCTAAAATTGATGTTTTATATTAAAATTTGATTAAAACTCTCGAAATAACCTGACGTTTAAGCTGCAAATATGCAAGATGTAGAACGACATTTTACCTCGCACTTGCCTACGGTTTAGTAAATTATGAATCAATCTACGACACTATACAGCCCTCTTCTCTTAAAGGTATTTACAGCGCCAAACGTCTGTTAATTATCGAGTGATTGNAGATAGAGAAAAAAATTCTAAATCGAATTGTATTAACATTCCCTATACCTATCGCTGATAGTTTTTCAGTTATTTAAGATTTTCAATTTTCAATAGTTTTCTTCCGAGCCTAAAATTGACTAAGGTCTAGTTGTCTATGACTTTATAATTCGTCAATAAAAAAAAACATAGAAGGCTTAGCAAAATGACATAAACTGTCAAATTTGAGGTTAACACTGATTATTTTCGATGTTTTTTCAGCGATTTCAGCCAATTTTACATGAAAACAAAATCCNAAAACAAAATCAAATTAATTTCGATTTAATTATTTGTGAAATTCTTCGATTATTTTCCATTAAAAAAAATCCTAAAATAATTAATTATTTTGAGGTTAATTGTGACAGAAGGTTATTTAACCAAGCCTACTATGTTTTAGTATTTCGTTTCAAGGGGAAAATATTAGAAATCGAAAATCTTGAATAACTGAAAAATTATCAAGAATTGCTATATTTGTGTCGAATTTTATAATAAAATAATAGAATTGCAATTTACCAATAGAGTTTCGAACGTTCAACCAACGCATACGAATCCCCATCACCAATAAAAACACAACACGAACTACAACAGAAACATTCCGGATGGAATTTATGTTCACCAGCCACCATAACTGGACCGGTTATAATTTGTCCGCATTGTTGACACGATTCACCATAACGTGACCAATAATCATCTTTACAAAATAATAGACCATCCTTTTCAAAATACCAATTCGATAAGGCTGCATCGCACACCGAACAACTACAATTAAAACAACAAAAAAACAAAAACAACTTATCAACAAAAGTCTTATCAAATTTGAAACAATTGAAATAAAATAAAACAAACGAATACCGGAAACATTCCAGATGCCATTCGTGATTTAGCGCAGAAATCACATCTTCCTCGTCGAGAATATTCAAACAACCAGCACAAACGTTATCAATGTGATTACTACAAGAATCCAGTTCATCTACAAAAATTTGTATTGTTATCAATTAATTTGAATTAATTCAATAATTAATTTATAATTAAAAGAAAATTTCTATTAATTACAATTGATTTCTATAGAAATTTCCCGAAATTATCAACTCAATTAATAGAAATCATCAAAGGAAATCACAGATTTTCTTTTTGACATTTCCGGGAACTTAAAATCACCCACACATTAAATTTCCAACAAATCTAGTCAACTGTACCGATAAGAAAAATGAATATCCAAACAAAATACTAACAGTAACAACGATAGTGTTTTGTTATTATTCATTATTTAATTAAATTTCAATTAGAATTAAATTAAATGAAATTAATTTTCTTACCATTATCTAATTCGTTCATTTTTTGTTTTTGTCTTTCTTCGATTGTTCGTTGATTATTTTCTTCAACTACTATTGGAATGTGTGTGTTTATTTGTTGTGTTTACGTTACGTATGTGTGTGTTGATTTGACATTTCTAACAATATGGCGATTTATTAAAGGCGATTACAGATGAGATGTCGATATTAAGGTGGGTTTACACGAAATATCGCAGTTGCGTTGCGTTCCAATATTATTATTATTATCGATAATTATCATTTATTTTAGTGTATTATCTTAATTCTAGTGTATTATTATTATTATTATTATTATTAAATTAGTGTTTTTTTTGAATAAATTGTTATTTTATTGGAATTTTAATTGAATTGAGTCGAATAGTAGGCTGATTTTATTGTCAATTGGCGTATATCGATTCATTCCAAAGAAATCTCATTGGTTCCAATAAGAAGGCGCAAAATTTGAAAACAACCAATAACCTAGCAGTACGTTGTTGAAAATAAAACAATTGGTTTTCGATAAAGGCGCTAATTTTTAAAACAACCAATGATCTACAAGTGCACATCACTGAATACAATACTTTCGTTACGGTCACGTGATAATTTAATTGCTATGCCAACTAAATATAAATAAAATTTACTAGATTCGTAATAGGTTAAATTCGCAAAAATTAGGGAATTTTATTCTATCATGTTCTTGTCAAGCTGTTAATAAATGAATGAATTTTGATCATACTTGATTCATTCTCTGAGAATATGATTTTTTTGAAAAAATCTCATTGGCTTTAATACAAGGCGCAAAATTTGAAAACAACCAATAACCTAGCAATACGTCATTGAAAACAAAATAGTTTTCTATAGTGGCGCCAATTTTTAAAACAACCAATGATTTTGAAGTACGCTGTATTAAGTAATTACGTGATAATTACATTATAATACCAACTAAATATAAATAAAAGTTACTAGATTCGTAAGAGATTAAAATCGGTAAAATTAGGGACTTTTATTCCATCATGTTCTCGTCAATCTGCTAATAAATGAATGAATTTTGATCATACTTGATTCAATTTCAGAGAATATGATTTTGTATTTTTATTTTTAGAAAAAATCTCATTGGCTTTAATATAACGCGCCAAATTTGAAAACAACCAATACCCTAGCGATACGTCATTGAAAACAAAATTGGTTTTCTATAGAGGCGCCAATTTTTAAAATAACCAATGATTTAGAAGTACGCTGTATTAAGTAATCACGTGATAATTACATTACAATACCAACTAAATATGAATAAAGTTACTAGATTCGTAAAGGATAAATTAACGATTTTTATTCCGTTCTCATCAATCTATTAAGTGGGTGATTTGATTTAAATTGCGAAATAAGCTACAACATTATATTATCTACGTCATAACCAACTTTTTAGGCTTTAATAGTTTAAAAATCCTGTCACCCGAACAAATATCCCTAGATAATCTAAATTTAGGGATATTCCATTAATTTTAAAAATACCGTTGGTACACTCGATTAAAATCAAATGAACCGCCAATTGTCGATATTTCCACGTCTCTACCCCTTCGTCCATCCCCATCATTCCATACCAATAACATTTTATTAATGAATACTACAAACACACCCACACACACACTCATTATGGATATTTAGTTGTAATGCGCATGCGTTAAACGGCATTATGACGTCACGATTATTTGTTTGATAGTGGGGGTAAGGGTTGAAACACAAAATATCAATACAACATAGAGTGGTTGATTTTTCCCCAAATATCATTGGAAAATCAACCCCATTTTTCTTAATAAAATAATAATAATAATTAGAATAATTATAATAATAATTAGATAAGAAATACAGTGTACGTTTCTGAGTGTCTGTGTGTGGATATTTTGTGAAATTTTCTATATTTTTTCAAATTTTCTTTAATTTAAACATCTAGTAGCCACAATGTAAGTCTTTTATTTTTCCAATAATTTCAAACAATTGACTACTATTGTTAGAATTGAAATAGTAGGCTTTGATTGTTGTTATAGCGAAACAAAATCGAAAATTTAACATACGAAAAAACAAAAAATCACCACCTACTCGATTGATTCAAATTAATTGAATTAAATGGTTATAATTGGTGGTGTTTATTTATAAAAATCGCGTAGGCTATGGAAATTTTATCAATTATCCATAGAGAGGCCTATATAAAATTGATTTTTAATTGACGCAAGCGTCGCGACGCCACCGCCTATCCTTCTAATCACTACCATCTATCCTTGTCTGTACTTCACTATTATTATTATTGTTGTTGTTATTGTGACAATTGTTGTTTTGATGGGATTTTGTTAAAGGTCGGCCGGCGATGCGTTAGGGGCACCCGGGGCGGCGCCCGGCGCCGGTGGCGCCGATGGGGACACGATCGTGGGCGGCCCCCGGACACCCCAACAGATAGCGGCCCAAAAGCGCCTCCAACAGACCCAGGCGCAAGTCGATGAAGTTGTTGATATTATGAAAACGAACGTTGAGAAAGTGTTAGAACGCGATCAGAAATTATCGGAATTGGACGATAGAGCCGGTAATTTGATAAAATCAACCCTAGAAAACCACCCCTAATTCTTGTATTTATCTAGACGCCCTCCAACAGGGTGCTTCACAGTTCGAACAACAGGCCGGTAAACTGAAACGAAAGTTCTGGTTGCAGAATCTTAAAGTAAGTTGTCATTAAATGGCGGCCATTTATAACCTAAAATTTTTCTTATGCATCTAGATGATGATAATAATGGGCGTTATTGGATTGGTTATTCTAATTATAATTGTCAGTAAGTAGCAATCATCAAAAATTCTAATCATTTCATTTTTATTTAAAACTAAAAGAAATCGAACAAAAATCAAAATTTTCTCTTTTTTTCTCTTCTCTCTAGTGAACTTCATGTAACATGTCGCCATGATCATCTTCGGTAATTCCACAAAAAACACCAAATTTTCCGAAAAAAAAAAAACAGTGTTTTTTAAATTGATTTTTGTAATTTTGATTTATTTTTGATGTAAAGTGGCTTCTGTCTGTCTTTCTGTCGTAGGAAAATCCCTTGTATTTAAAAAATAATAATAATACAAACTCATTTTTATATAGGCATAATCATCCGCTCTCTAATCATACCTCATTTTGTACAAATCAATAAGATTACACACGTCCTCGAACGAACTATATTTCGATTTATTTCAAACAACATAACCTCAAATTCTAATTATCGAAATTACCGTTGAAATTTAAAAGTGTGCTAATTTTATTGATAACTATCGAATTATCGATTGTTTTTTCGGGGTATTTCCCGAAAAATTGCTTGAATTCTGCCTAATTTTTTGACAGTTCTGTAGTGACATTAGTAGAGTTGGCAATGCTGTTTTTGCAATAGAGTTCATTCCAAAATTGAGGTATGATTCGATTTTTCTTAGAAAATAGAAAATTTGCATGATTCTCGAATTTTTCTACGTTTTTTTTTTGTTTCTTGGATGCACTTGCATGTTTGTATGGAAATTTCTTTTCTATTGAAAAAAATTTAAAAAAAAAGAAGGAATTTCAGCAAAATGGAAAACAAAAGAAATTCACGAAAAAAACAAAATCCATTCTTTTGTTATAAAAACAAAATAATAACGATCACAGTAGTCGTGATTTTAGTATACAAAAATAAAATCTTAAAGAATCGTTCTTCAATTGTTACTCATTAATAATAATAATAATAATAATACCAATAATAATAATGATAATAAAAATAATAGCAATGTTGATAAATGTAAATAGAAGTTGCTTAATCATATAGTTGGCTATGATTCAATCAACGAAATAATTGACAGTTATACAGGGTGTAATCATAGTTGGCTTTGGTTTAGTAATATAGGTCGTAACTTGATTCGACTATACTAACAAATTTAATATGAACCAATCTACGACACTAATGAAAACATCGCCAACTTGATGATACAAAATAATTGAACAGCCTGTATATTTGATTAAAGAAAATTGAAGAGAAGAGCCAACTTGATTGTAAAATTTTAACCGAATAATGATGATAATAAATTATATGGGCACTATTCGTATCATTAATTCGAAAACAAAAGACGACCAATTAAAAAAAAAAAAAAACAAAAACGAACTCTACAAGAATCAGGTAATCTTTAATGTTTTTCTCTTCACAATTTAGCATGCTATCTCTTTCTTATTTATTGTTTTGTTTACAGATTCTATCTCTTTTTATGACGCTGAAACAATCGAACACTGGTTCTTGTTTTGTTTCTTTTGTTGCATGATTACTTTTCTTTTGTTTTGTTTCAAAAAATCGCGCCACTTCTATTTTCCACCACTACTATCACTACTATATCAATTGTTTTCTATTCAACACACTCGATCATTATTGTCATCACTGTTTTTACATCAAATTACCATTGGAACAGTTGAAAGACAGACAGATTTAACACAAGCCCCTCCTTTTATTTGTTTTGTTTTTGTTTATTATAATAGTAGGTGATTGGTTGTTTGGTTAATGTTTTAAAATTCCCGCCCCAATTCTCTACAACCAATCCGTAATGTTTTATTTACAATAATAGAAACAACACTATTGGCTCCCTCTTTTTTTCTCATTTCTACTATTGTAGTGATAGATGGCACCATTATTATTATTATTACTATTATTATTATTATTATTGTTTTTATTATTATTGCCCCTTAATTATTGGTGGAATAATGGACGATATGCTTGTTCAATAAGTTGGCGTAGATTTTGACACGTATGTCGTTGTTTGATTCATATTTTACAACATTCAATACAATAAATAGACGAATCAAGTTACGATATTATGTATCCAAATCCATGGCCTCCTATGAGATTGATTGATATAAATGTAATCAAGTAGCATATGGTTCATGATCGTTGATATTCGTTAGTGGTCGGTTATAATTGCCACTTGATTTTTTTGTGTTTTATTGTTTTTTGTTTTTAAATTCATTTGTTCATTTTTTTAGTGAAATTCATGCCGGACAAAGAGGCGCCACCACAACAACCACAATATGTCAATATGGGCCAATATCCACAGTCACAACCGGGTGGTGGTGGTGGCGTTGGTGGCCAGCCTGGTGGCGCTGTAGTACCGTCATCTGGTGGTGGTGGTGGTGGTGGTTCCGGACAATCCGGACAAGCACCAGGACCGGACTCGGCAGCTACTGGTTAAATTGTATTTGTTTTTTTCCAAATTTTTGCATTAATTCAAATATTTATTATTTATTTATTTCAAATAACAATACGAAAATATAAACAATTAAGAGTGAAATTATTGTTGATGATGATTAATTGATTTGTATGGTAGTAGGGGGCGCGATTATCGGTCGGGTTGGGGGGGTATTCAATCAGGGAGTGGGGTATAAACACCATATTGCCGCCAAAAATTCGAATTCAATTGCTTTATTGCTTTGTTTTTTAAGCTACAATAAAATTTTCAACACTGTTCTATTGGTAGTATTGATAAAATGGCGGAAATTTTTGATTTTTTAATTGTGTGAATTTATAGTTATTAGAGAAGCTTCAATGCAGATTGGAAATTGAACAGGATTACCAACTGTACAAAGACAATTTCTCTTGCAACTTATAAAAAAAAAAACGAATAAAAAAACCAAATTGAAGGAAAAATTATGATAATTTTAATTGAATGTTTAGATGTTAACAAAATATTTAGAACGTATGTTTATCAAAAAAAAAAAACAATAATAATAATAAATAAACAATTGAAGAAAACAAAACTAAAAAAAAATAAATGACTAATAGTATAATTGTAAATTTCTAGTGGATTTAATTTCATCATCGATATTGTAAAAAAAGTAATATACATGTAATATATAACTATAATTATCAATTATTACACTTTATTATCATGATTATTATTATTATTATTACTATTATTATCAATAAATAAATGAAGAAAGTATGATTTATAATAACCCCTTATATTAAATTCCTCGTTATATCACAGTTGGCTTTGTCTTTATCAGGTAATGTCGTAGCTTTATTCATACTACGGTATAATGGAGGTTTATTACATCTTCATCAAGTAGCGGAATAAAGCTACGACACTAACAAAGTGAATACAACATGGCCAACTGCAAGCTTATATTTAATATGATAGTTTAATTTAAAAGCGATTTGTTGCTATGGGAACTCTGTAAAGTGATAGTCTATCTCACTCTACAATTCTAGTGGATGTATGGTTGAAAAGAGACAAGAATACTACAAATTATCCAAAAGGAATGTTGATCTTATTGTTGTCATCGTAACAAATTGCTAAACAGTTAGAGAATACGACTATACTTTGGTAAATTATAGTGTATTTTTATTTATTATGGTGGTGAAGTTGAATTTATGTGCCATAGATGTCGTCTTGAAATGTTAATTTAAATCCTATTATCAAAATTAGTGCTCTACATTACCGACCTATACGAGGATGTTGAATTTTAAGTTTATAATCACAAGTAGTTCTATATATTTTTAATTTAATTACCGACAAATTGCGCAATTGCAGTATATTCGAGTAATTTATCAGAATTTATTATATAAACAAAGCGATATCTATCGATGGAAGTGTAATTTAATGTATATTTGGTTGTATAACAAAGA
>JACDRP010001166.1:0-12445 GCA_013841185.1 Hycleus phaleratus | reverse complement strand
TGCCTTCTTTTGCACGATACTAAATTTAAAAAACAGTTGTTTCTAAGCCATTCTGTATTATTTTTTAACTTTATGCAAAAATTTGGCACTTTTTACACGATTTTAAGAAGTTTCCTTGACGAAAGAAAACGGTTTTATTGGAAAAAGTTACATTTTTTGCAAAAATACAGAGCATCATGTAGATTTTTATATAACTTTTCTGATTCAATTTTCGATGAAATTGACTGAAATTCAAGTCAAAGATAGTAAAAATTGTACTGAACACTGGTACAGAGCGGTTTTTTTTTCAAAATTTGGTCACCCTTCGGAAAATTTCTTGTTTTTAAGGATCTTCATTCATAAAAGAAACGATTTTATTTGAAAAATCCGAAAAAAATCCAAAAATACTTACAATAGTGTAGATTATCCAAATTTTCTATTTTAATTTCCAATGAAATTGATTGAAATTCAAGTTACAGATAGTAAAAACTATACCAAAGACCTGTACAGAGGAGTTTTTCTAAATTTTTTGTCACTTTTTACAAAAAAAATCTTCAGAAGATATAAAATCTAGCCCTCTTTAGAAAAATCAATCAATTTGAAGAAAATCCAGCTTTTATAAAGAATATTAGACAGTTTTAAAGAAAAATCGTTCTGTAGAGACCTTTTTGATGATATTTCCAACAAAATACAGTAACAATTATTGCTTGATCTCAATACTTACAAAAAAGAAAAAAGAAATAGAATCAAAATAAGCGATTTCAAACCGTTTAAACTGCAAATCTACGACAATAATGCTAAGAATTTTACAAATTCCAATAAAAATTCCAGATACATAGCGATTCAAAGAATGCATCTATCAATTTATTGACACGTGTCTCTGGTATTGGACCAGCAAAAGCCCAACAATTAGTCAATGATGGTATACAAACAATTGATGATTTATTAAAACATCAAGAACGTTTAACACATCATCAAAAAATCGGTTTAAAATATTTCAATGATTTCGAAATGAAAATACCACGTCAAGAAATTGAAGAAATTGAAACAATCATTCAAAAACATTTAAAAAACTATGATAAAGATTTAAAATTAACAATTTGTGGTAGTTATAGACGTGGTAAATTAGAAAGTGGTGATATTGATATTCTATTAACACATCCAGATTATTTAAGTACAATTAAAATGAAGAAATTTTCGAAAATTTTAAAAGAAATTGTTGAAATCCTAATTAAAAAAAATTTAATCATTGAAACTCTATCAATTGGTGAATTAAAATTTATGGGTGTTTGTCATTTAAATGATAAACAACCAGCTAGACGTATTGATATACGTTTAACACCATATGATCAATATTATTGTGCAATATTATATTTTACTGGTTCGGGGGAGTTTAATCAAAAGATGCGTACACATGCACAAAATGTTGGTTTTATCTTGAATGAATATAATTTAAGACCAATTGGTAGTACCGGTGTACCAGGGGAACCTGTAGAAATCCATTCTGAACGGGATATTTTCGAATGTATCGATTATCCATATAAGGAACCCTGTGAAAGAGAGTGATTTGTGTCCAAATTAAAGCTTTAAAGCATAACTTTAAGTTAAGTCATAAAAGTACCTACCAAAATTCCAAGGCTTAGTTAAAAGTACAAGTAAGGCTAAAAATTACTTTAAGAAACATGTAAAGTACTTGAAGAAAGGAAATCTTTTCCATAAAAAGTACCAATACCCAAGGTTTAGTTAAAAGTAGAACTAAGGCTAAAAAGTACTTAAAAATAGCATTTAAAGTACTGAAGGAAGGAGAAATGGAGGCTTGTGGATTGTCCAGAAAACAAAAGTGATAAGGCATCAAAAAGTTTTTGGACTGTTTGGTCATCCTAAGTAGTACTCAAGTGTAAATTAAGCAATGAAGTAATAATAACAGTGAAGAAGTACCTTTTAAATATTTTTAAAGTGAAGGAACAAGTTTAAATTTGCTTATCTAAAGTAGTACTCAAACTTAAATAAATAGTGGAGTTTTAGTGAACATTTTTGCAAAACATTTGGAAGAAAATTGGAGTCAAAAATAACTTTTTGAAAAGGAAGGAAGAAGCAATGTCTTTTTAAATTGGTACTCAAGTGTAAGTGAACATTCAAGAATGGGACAGTGATACAAGCTTTTTTTCAAGAAACCCAAGAAATTGTTGCTTTGAAGTAAAGAAACACCTTTTTTGTTGTTGTCCAAGATAGTACTTTAGAGAAAAAGGAACAATGAAACAATAAAAACGTGGATACAAAGCTACAAGAAACAATTTTCTGCTCCTTCAAAAATAAAAATACAACTTTTCGTTTGATCATCCAAAATGGTACTGTTGTGGAACAGTAACAGCTGCTCTTTATGTAAGTCTCCAATTTGCTAAAAACGCATGATTATAACCTTTTTTATCTCCTTCTGCTTACGTTTATATAAAGTACAATAGCAGCTACTGTAAGCCTTATTTTTGTTCACTTTAAATTGAGGAAACAACTGTTCTTATAATTGTCGAAAATGGTACTCAAGTAGAACTCTAATTTTGTTTTTTATATCACAGGAGGTTACCAAGTGGAATTCAAGAATGGACAATTAAGAAAAATCTCCATTAAGTAGCTCAAGATAGAAACCTGGAGCAAGTAGCCTAAAATGGTACTTCAGGAAAATGTGCACAAAATTTAGAAAACTTGTATGCAAAAACTACAAGGAATAACTAATTACTTGTTCAAAAATACAATAACATGCCACTTTTTGGGTAAGTCCTCAACTTGTCTAAAGTACTCGTTTCTAGCCCTTTTTAGATCGGTTTTTTTCTTACATCTGCCTTTATGATGCAACATTTGTCCAAAAGGAGCTACCCAAAACTGTCAAAATGCTTGTTCATAACTCTTTTTAGGGCTTCTTTTGTCTATCTAGTCGAAATAGAGTTATAATTGCCCACAAGAAGCTACTATAAGGCTTGAAAATGGCCTTTCTAAGACTTTTTTTTCTTTCATCTACCTTTATATAAAATGATGCAATATTTGTCCAAAACACACTACCTAACGTTTTGACAACGCTTGTTCGTAGTTCTTTTTAGGGCATTTTTTCTTCTTTTATCTACCTATTCAAAATACTATAACTATTGAAAATGCCCTTTTTGAGGCTTTTTTCTTATTTGATCTACCTTTATAAAAAATTGCTTGTCCAAAAGAAGCTACTAAAGTCTTCGAAAATAAATAATTGTAGTCTTTTTAAGGCACTTTTTTCTTTCATTTACTTTCATTCAGTACTAGTCCAAAAGAAACTACCACAAATAATAAAAATGCCTGCTTATAGGTTTTTAAGGTGTTTTTTCTTCTTTCACCTGTCTGTATATAGAACGGTACTATTTTTGTTGTAAGTACCTGCAAGTCTTGTAAATGCTTACCCTTTTAAGGTACTTTTTTCTTCAGATATCGTTCAAAAAAGCTACATGAGTCTTAACGATGCTTGCTTATTACCTTTCAATAGTTTTTTTCTTCTTTCACTAATTTTCAAGTCCAAAAGTCTTAAAAATACTCGCTTATAGCCCTTTTGTGACACTTCTTTCTCTTTCGAATATAATGAAGCCATATCCATTTAAATAGAACAAAATAGTGAGTCATTTACTATGTCAAAAATATAAAAAAAAAACTTAATTTATTGAGTAGTTAATTTTATTAAATTCTCTAAATTTGTAGATACATGTGTATGTGATTTATTATTGTTTCATAATGAAAATGAATTTGTTCTACTATTGGGCAATATTTATTAATTTTTTTCCTTCTCTTTTGACTTACCTTGATTAAAATGTTTTATTAATGAAAAAAATTTCCCTACATTTACCGTTTTAATTAAACGAAAACGAACATTATGCGTGGGTTGCAGTGATACTGTTCGTAATATTTTTTTTTCTGTTTGACATTTTAACACACTCTAATTTATCATAAATTTGTCAGTTTCATTTCACATTCTCAGGCTTAAATGGTGTGATGTTTTTTCATACTAGGATACACGACACGTGGCAAACTAATGAGCTACCTACAGTTTTTGTAAATTGTTAGAATAACTTCATAGTTGTGGTAGTAAAAAGGGGCTTGCTTAAGTAGGGGAGTTCTTAAGGAGCTCCTTTACGTCGGTAAACTTTTTGCAAATCTTCATACTAGTTTTTGGTGGAGATTTTGCCAAAAACTGGACGATTTCCAATACAAATACCTATTTTGGGCCATTTTTCTAATTTGAAGAATATGAACTTTTCTATTTCGATTTGTGTAAATCCTAGCAAACGACTCCCTACGTTGGGCAAGAACTTTGAGGCTACTTTTGGACACTTTTGGCAAACACCTACGATATTTTTAACTTATTTCAAAATCCAAAAATATCAAAATTTCTCCAATTTTAATAAAATTGATTAATTATTTGTGAAATTTCACTATTGATCATTATTAATAACGATTTTATAAACAAACAAGATGTTATCTAATAAATTTTATGTAGATTTATTAGAAAACGATAAAGTTTATGTCATCGTCTTCTTTTTACAAGACAAAATTGTGAAGCAAAATTACCAAAAGATACAAGAAGCAATTAATTAACGATACATAAATTTAATTTTGTTTATCTCTTCTCTATCGATTGATTAATTGTTGATTGCATAAAATTTATTGAATCTATTTTGGAGTAGGTCAAGAACATTTAGTGTGTTGATATACAAAAATTTTCAAATTTACATAAAAATATACGAAAAATAAATTGAAATTTCAGTTGAATGAAAGAAGAAAATGTCGATTCCCTTGAAGTAAAACGCATTTTTCTTTTTGAAATTGAAAACATGAAGGTCTTCCTTATATTTATTTATACCTTTTTGACAGGCTGTGGATGTTTTTGATTAGTTTTATAATCTGATTTGACATCTTCTATTCTTCATTTCACAGCAAAAAATAAAATTATCTCTACTAGATACTTGTGGGTAGTTGCTCAGATTTATTCAGAATATTTGTGTTGTTTTTTTTTTTTTTTACGTTTAATGCTGTAACTTTTCCTTATAGTTACGATAACAATATCCTTGATTTTAATCAGTGGCTTTAAAGAGCTCGTAAATTCATGAAGAAATATCATTTCATGAAAGATGAAGAATGATGAAATATACAAGATTGTCATTTAATTTCTTGTAATTTTGAATAATTAACCTTTTGTATGGTTGTTTATCGATTTCTCATGTAACTTGCTGCATTTCCTTGTGTTTTGTCAAAAAAGGAACATTTCTGAAGAGTTTTGACTTCATTTTTAATCAAACAATTTCTCTGTAGTTTTATTTTGACTGTACCTGAATATTTTGGGCTTCTATTTTAGGCTTACCAGTCAAATTTTTACAAGGGTCTTTATTGAGTTTTGTTTTCTTTGCAGATTGCTGTTTTCCAAAAAGGAAAACATATATGAAAAGGAACTGATGAAGTATTTGCTTATATTTGGAAACATTATTGTGTTCTGCATGAAGGAGCTATAGTTTGTTGAAATCCAGCGACATTTTGGCTTTATTCGGTGTTTTGCAGAGAAGAACATGACTAAAAATTGAAGAATTTATGCATGGTGAGTAATTTTAACTTAATTTTTAAACTTACAATTACTTGTCAAAATTTTGGCAATTGTCTGAGTAATTCTTAACTATTCATTAATTGCTTTTCTGTTCATAATATTACTGCTTTGTGCAATGAAGAAAGATAAAAAATGTGTCTCTATCTGAGAAGTGCTCTTGGTATTTGCCTAAATTTTGAAGTTTTTCTGTAGTAGTTCCAAAATTTTTGAAATTGAAGATCGTATACGCTTAAAATTTGAATCGAATGGTCAATATTTAAACTTGTTTATACTTTTTTCATACGTTACGAACACATAATTAATGAAGTACTTTTTGTTACAATAAAGCCCAAATTTGAAGTCCCAAATTAGGAAAAAAATCTACAAAATTGACCTTTTATCATCAGAATAGGTCATTAAGCATAAAATTTGTCTTTTTCTTAGTACTAAGGTTTAGAAGTTTTAGAAATTTACCATTTTATTCTTCAAACTTCTAGTACTTCTAAAACAATTTTGCAAAAATTCTTTGACTTTTGACTTCTTCATTCTTCACAAAATACCAACAAATAGTTGATGAGATAACCCTATTTATATGATAGTAGCCTCAATTTGAGTCCCAAATTGGGAATGCTGCAAAATAGAATTTTACTTGCCAAAAATAGGCCAACATGTAAGTATATAATTTGCTCATTACAAATTGACTAAATTATTAAACAATTTAGAGTGCCCAAAATTCTATTTACTAACACTTTGCTTCTTCTGTTGTTTTGGGGGAAAGAAGTAAGGCAGAATGCAACACCTATTTGTGCCTGCTTGTTCCTTTTGGCATAATACTAATGCATAATTAATGAAACAACTCTATTTTTATAATAGTAGCCTAAATTTGAAACCCCAAAACAGGAAATACTTCGCAAAATTGACCTTTGCTTGTCAAAATAAGTCAAAACCGGCAATTCTAAAACAATTTAGTGTGCCTGTGGACAAGAATTGAGATACAAAATTGCCTAAATTTAGAGCCCCAAATTAGGCAAAATTTTGCAAAATAGACCTTTGCTTGTCAAAACCAATACAAAAGCATCAAATTTGATTATTTCTTATAACCAGAACATTACAAATTGACCAGTGGTTCTGAAATAATTTACAGTTCAAAAATTCTGACTTTTTTATTTAAATTTTTGGTGAAGGGGAATGAGGGCAAAATATGTTTGGCACCATTTTAAGGCCAACTAAAAATAGAAGAACAATGACAAGTATAGGCGTTCAAAAATAATCTCTCCCTTCACCTGTTTTTTTTTTTTTTGTATGGTTTATACTACTCCTCCCTTCCCTCTTAGAACCATTTTTTTTTTCTAATTAGCACATTTAGAACTGTATTTAGAAATCAAAACAGATCGTTTCCTGCATTTACATATTGAATAATGGAAATAAATCATCGGGGAAAAAAACAAGAAAAATGAACGTTCTTGATCTTTAAATGTTTTTCGACATCATCATAATCATCATCATCATTATTTCGTATCAATCAAGAAATGAAAAAATATTAAATGCCAATAATTTTTTGGGGCTCCAATTCCTATCAAAATTGTTCGATTTGTTATTGACCTTGTTCCTATTGGAATTCTACCCGGATACAAATTACAAAAATGAATCCTCTAGGCGTACTATACAAACAACCGAACAAACGAATAATGACATTACGAAAAAATACAACGCCTACTATATGTTTTCCAAAAACAAAAAAAAAAAAAAAAACAACAACAGTAATTGTTAGTAAATTATCGATTTTTTGCTGTTAATCAGGCAAATAAATTACGCCAAAAAGTGAAAGAAAGAATAGTAAATTAGCAAAAATTTTTAGGGAAAAACCCCGGAAAATTTGTATGGCATCTCAAAATTTGAATTAATAAAAGCTAGCAACTACATAATAAATATTAAAATCGTCATCGTTGTGAAAGAACGTGAAAGATGAAGAGAGATGGTAGCCTTGCAAGGAAACTGCAAAATGACTCGGTTGCCTTGGGAATATATTGGAATTTTTTTTCTTTTTTTTAGCATCACTATTGTCGTTTCATACAAAATCGATACTTTCTCTCCTTTTCTATCATGATGAATTTGTGAATTTTTCTATATTTTTGTTAATTCTATACTGTGCAAATATGTTTGCAAAATTTTGGACAAAGTTACTGGTTTAGTTTATCGTTGAAATCTCTATGGATTTTCACGGAAATTTTCTGTAAAATTATTCTTCATAATGTTGGTATTTAAAGCATTACAACATATTAATTGTTGTTGACACTAATTTTAGAATGAGATTTGTGTGTCGCAATTATTGACGCTGCCACTGTGCTGTTACCGTAACCACAAAATGAAATCGAAATCGTTTATTTATTGGTTAAAATTCGATAAATTCGATAGAAAATGTTGAAACGGATCTTCGATAATCACCTTGAAATTTTTTTTGATGTCACTAGGAGTCATCATCATCATTATTGCCATTTTTCTATATGAGGATACGTAGAATACGGATCAAAGATCATGGGTCAGATTTTGGAGCAACCTTTTGAAGGATTTTTACAGTCATTGAAAACGTTAGATTTCTCCTTATTTTTATGTTTTTAATAAATTAAAAGGCTGTAGAAGTTTTAATTTCAATGATAAGGCTGTAAGTTGTTTTTGGTGTCTTTTGGGCAACATTTGGACTGAAATTTTTTCATTGATTAAGCATTTTCTTTGAACGCCAAGTTTTGCCAAAGGTTTTTGTTAGTTTTTGCCTCACTAAAATCTTTAAATACTACACTTTTTTTGAAGATAATTAAAATTTTTAGAAGTATTCTCTTCCGTTATAAGAAATGGAATTAAGGTGAAATGTCAAAAGTCTATACTACTGTTGTTTTTGTTTCATTTCGGTTTTTTTTTGGAAATACATTAAGTCGAAAACTGTTCTGGTGCAATATTCGAAAATTTCGAAGGATGTCTGTCTGTTATCAAGGTATCACTTTTTTTAAGTTGTTTATTTTAAAATTATCATTTTGGTCGTTTTTTGGTCAAATGACTTAAGTAATAAATAAACAATTTCTTCATATTTACTACTACTTTCTGTACTAATTTTGCCAGTTTTTGCCCTTATTAAGGTCTGTAAATTTGCTTCAACTAAGGCTCTCGAAAATTCTCACGTTTTTGAGTTCGCAGGTTAGGAATTTTTATCTTTTGACACAAAGTACACAGGATATGTTTGTAAATAATAAAAAAAGGTTTCTCATAAAACAGTGACTTAGAATCGAGCAAGGCTGTGTGGAATGTGCTTTCTCTTCTTCTTCTAAGACTGTAAATTGCTTGTTCAAAATCTTACCAATGAAGTGGGAATTTCTTCTTATTTACTAGTATTTCATTTGTCTTTGCTAAGGTTTCTATATGCCTTTTGCTCTTATTAAGATCTCTAAATTTACTTTTGCTAAGGTTACTAAATATGTTCATCTCTGTCAGTATTTCAGAGGCTATTGCTCTTATCGTTTGCTGATTATAAAATTTTGTTTTCATTTATGTCGCAATTTATCAAAATTTTGACACAAGGAATAGTGCAGGAAATATTTTTGTCAATACTGAGGTTTGTGGATACAAGAAAACTCCTAATTTCAGATTAAAAAAAAAAAAAAAACGAAGAAAAGGCTCACTATTAACTTAGAAGTGAAGTGAAATTTTCATTTGGCCAAACTCTTAGTATAACGGTTAATATGCAGAGGAATACTTTTGCTGTTGCTTTATTATTACAGATCGCTTTTACCAAGCCTTTGATACAATTTTGGCAAGCAAAGGAGCAATTTTATTGTTCTCTTGTCATCAAAAACTCAATTAATTTAAATTACTTTCTCAATGCCTCTCTTTATTATCATTAGAAGCACTTATTACTGTTTTGATAAGTATTTGATACAATTTTGACAAGCAAAGGAGCAATTTTCTCGTTGCCATATAAGCAAAAAGTTGATCTAAATTGAGGATTACATTGTTTTTCAATATTTTTCATTATCTTTATTACAGTTCGATTTTCCCAAGCCTTTGGTACAATTTTGATATGCAAGGAGCAATTTTCTTAATGTTGTCTCAGTAGAAAGTCCAAAATTGATCTAAATTAAGGATTTACACTCTCTTTCAACCTTTTTCTTCATTCTATTTAGAAGCAATAAGACACTTCTTTATTACAGCTCATTTTTGACAAGCCTTTGATAAAATTTTGACTTGTAAAAGAGCAATTTTCGCATTGCATTATCAGCAAAACGTCCAAAATTGATCTAAATTAAGGATCTAGACTCTTTATAAACCGTTTTTTTGATTATTTTTCTAAAGATAATTAAGAAAAAGAGTCTAGATCCTTAATTTTATGGATTCTCCCAAGATTTTGGTACAATTTTGACAAGCAAAGGAGCAATTTTTTCATTGCCTTATCAGCAAAAATCCCAAAATTGATCTACAAGGAGCTACATTTTTTTGCAATCTTTCTTCATTATCTTTAGAAACAATGAGTCACACCTTCAATTTTTCCAAGATTTTGGTACAATTTTGACAAGCAGCGGACTATATTTCTTATTGCCTTATCAGCAAAAGTCCAAAATTGATCTAAATTAAGGATTTACACTTTTTTGTTCATTATCTTTAGAAGCAATGAGGCACTTCTTCAATTTTCCTAAGACTTTGGTACAATTTTGACAAGCAAAGGAGTAATTTTCTCATTGCCTTATCAGTAAAAAGTTCAAAATTGATCTAAACTAAAGTGATACATTTTATGCAAACTTTTTCTCCATTATCTTTATGATAGTGACAATAAGACATTTGTTATTGCAATTCAATTTTCACAAGCCTTTGGTACAATTTTGATATGCAAAGGAGCAATTTTATCGTAATCTTATCATCAAAAACTCAAAAATTAATCCAAATTAAAGAACTATTCTCTCTTTTTTCGCTCTATCTCTTGTTCTCTTCTTTATCAGGGGATTAATGAAAACTAGATAGCCGTGACAATTTGATTTTGAAAAATTAGGACAGTATTCCAATCGAAGACTACTCTTCATTCTATTGGCTTCTTCATGAATCCTTTCGTTTTTTTTTCATGTGTGTGTGTGTGATTTTTTTTTTTTGTGTTACTTTTAAAATTTTCCCCAATAGGAATCGATTAAAGATGATTATAATGCGTTTTAATGCCAAGGCTCCTTTATATTTCTTTAAACCTTCTAAATAGTACTAATTAATAAACAAAACAATTAATAGCCTTAGAAATGTAGAAAATTTCAATTTTTGACTNTTTGACTAGAAGAAACAAACAGAAAAAAAACATGAATATTTTTGCAGAATTATGATAAAAATAGAGACGATCAAGTCAAGTTATGTCAAATTAATTAAAGAAAATTATAATAAAATTAAATTAATAATTAATAATAAAGATTCGATGACCTTTCCAAATATCAAACTGCTCCTCATCTATTCATTTGTTTCTTTTTTGTTCGTCTAGTTGTTGCATTGTATTCAAAAGAAATCATAATCTTCACCACTATCTTGACACTACAACATCGAGAAGAGCAAAATTATGATAAATTTATTATTGCAATTGTGAATATTCAATTAATGACAGTTCTAATTTAAGATTATTTGAACGATGATACAGATCAAGATATAGTTTTATTTAGAATATGGTAAAATTATTGATCACGAAATTTTTGATGTAACACGGAAATAATCGATGAGGGTCATTGTTTCAGACAATATTTGAGAATTTTTCAGTATTTTTTTTTTGCCAACTTGTTTGTTTTTCTTTTAATTTTTATAAATTAATGAAGATTGAGATAAAGATGATGAGACAATTCCGCAATCTTTTTTAATTATTCATTTGTTTGATTTCGTCGCCTTCTTATTAAATTTTTATATAAGTTATCACGCAATAATTACAGCAATACATTTTTTTTTCTTTTCATATTTTCATCTTTTTATAAATTTAGTAGACTTATATAAACAGATTATTCATTTGTTTATTGTTTATGATAAAAATTAACAATTCAAATTATTGATTATTGTAATTAAAATTTGTTAATGTTTTGATTTTATTGCATATTTAAAGGTTGGTAATAATTGATTTTACTAAATTCTACTAGGTTAGTCATAAACTAGATGTTTGATTATATAAATGATAATTTATATTTATATTTTTGCTGAGTAATTCCCAAATTAAATGTTATAATTACTATCGAGAAATACTAACATTTAGTTTAGAACTTACTCATTATTTAAATTAAATCAACTTTATTCTTGAACTTGACATGATTCGTGAATTAGTAATCGAATAATTTTTTGTTGTTGTTGAATTTCTTTAATTTTTTCGAATTTCCATTTTTATTTTACTCCCATTTTTTTAAACTTTAACTATTTTTAGTTAGTCCTGCATCTATATAGAAAATAAGTAGGATTTTTAAGTAGGTTTAACTTAATAATTAGCCTTGACTTAATTCTTTTATGGTCTCTTCTAATGTCACCTTTCATTCTCATTCTTTTTTCATTTTCCTTATATAATAAAACTTTATTATTATCATTTAGTTTAAATGTTATTTCAAATATCCTGTTTCATCAAATAAGGTTAATAATAAATTATAGAATAAAAGTAAACATAATAACTCTATGAGGGTGGTATTCTAAAACTGTACATGAAAGAAAACTTTAAAACAATCAATTGAAATTGTGAATACATAGCATTTATATTTAAATTTTAGCTAATTGTTTTACTTATGCAAGTTCCAGAATACCACTCCAAGTGTCTCGTTGGTTCTTCATTTCTTTCTCGTTGTCACTTCCTTGCTTCCTCACTCGTTTCTTTGTTTCTCTCTCTCGTTCTCTCTTTCG
>JACDRP010001165.1:0-12479 GCA_013841185.1 Hycleus phaleratus | reverse complement strand
TAAAAAAGTTATCCTGTTTAGAATCTGCTCCTTATACCTCGGGTAGGCCCTTAAGAGCCACTCTTCAGGTAGACGGCAAAATAGTGGCATCCAATTAGTTTTAGTCATTTAGTAAAATTTTTGAAAAAACTTTGCCTAATAATTGAAGTACGAAATGGCTCAATTCACTAATTTTTAACCAATTTTTGAGCTAATCTGGGTTTTTAAAAAAGTTATGCACAGCTACTGATTTACAGTGATTTTTATAAATGAGTTTTCATTAAAAATCTATTAGAATTTTTAACAAATTTATTATTGAATAGTTAGTCAAAAATGGAACAATTTTGTTCATTTTACTGGAATTTTGGAGCTGAACTTTTCAGTTTTCTAGTGAAACTTTGTTCTCTTGCGTTGCGAGGCAAAATTGTGACTTTTTCATTCTACTTGCGCCCTAATGCGAATTTTTGGCAAATTTGCTGCATTGAATGAATCAATAAAACTGAGATTTTAATTGAATTTACCACCTAAATTCCAATTTTCTCATAAATTTTTTAGTTTTTTTAACGAAAACTACCAAAATTTATTACACAGATCTTAAAATTGCCCAATAAAGTACTAAATTGTTTTGAAATTTTGCATTCGAATCAAATAGAGTAACGAGAACTCTTCAATGTAAAGCAAAATAACAACGAAAACATCTTCTAGAGGTGGCCCAAATTTCGTACTTCTATTAATTAGAACTTCTTATTTTAATAGGCCATCCCTTTGACTCACCCTGTATAGAGTTATTCAATATTTCAGTAAATTAGAAAAAAAAACTAGTTCTCTTCTATGATGGATATAAAATCGAATTGTATATTTTTCATCAGTTATCATCATTATTTTGATTCTTTATCACAATGTAACTCCATACCATTCCTGTAAAATAATACAGATTATAACAACTGTGCTATTGTTGTTTTGAAATAATTACATTTCTAACAACGTACATATACCACATTGTAGTTTATCCGGTGTCATAAAATTTTAGAAATTGCCTAGCTAGATCAACTATAATAATGCTAATATCAACAACAACATGATAACAATGCACGTAGCTGAATTGTACATATCACATCTATGTATGTATAATAATAAAGTTAGTAGTAAAAAGAGAATTAGAATAAATGATAGCAGTGGTAGTTGTTGAAATAGAACTTTCAAAATGAACAATCTATTTAATTAGTTTCCATGTTGACTAGGCATAAGGTAGGTATGACTATGTCGGCGAAACTGTAATCTAAATTAAATTATTAAATTAACATTGTGTCGAGACGCTTATCTCGCTTAAAGCTGTCCAGCAACATAAATTTTTGTTGAATTCGTCTCGAAAATCCAGCGAGATATGCCGGCGCATCCACCAATATTGATGATCGCGCCTCCCAAATTGGCGAGTTTAAATCATTTTAAACGCTGTCTAGTTATATTGCAATATTGTCGATATTCATCTCTCCATCGTTGAACAGATGCTGGGAGTATTCCGTTGTAGATTCCCAACCGAAACTCGGAATATTCTACATACGAAAATGACATTTATAGGTTTGTTAGGAAATACGACCGACTCACTAAACTCCGTAGTAATAGAGAGATTGGGACGAGTATAGGTGTATGCGATTTGGACGAAAAACAGAAAGAGAAAGAGAGATAGATTTAGTGTATGTAACGATGGTATCCGGAGCCGATCCCGGATTTTCCTATCTTGGAAAACGACGTTATATATGTTGGGTAGGATTAGTACAACTGCCACTGACCAAAGCCATTACTCGAGAATTATTTGCACGTTATATAGATACGTCTCGATTCGAAAACTATTTCCGAATAGAAGCGACAATAGTTGATTCGTTGATTTATTGCTGTGAATTGTCAATATTCCAATATTTTTATATCATATTCGTACACTATTGATATGATCAAATCAAACCGATGTGACAACTTTATTCAATATTCACTATCAAAATATCTTGAATACATGAAATTTCTATAGTAATTTGAAAGGTATTTCAAAGACACCTTAGACAGTGCAGATTATTTTAACAAAATTTGGACCTCGTAGCTCATTTGAAAGTTGCTTAAAAACGATCGTTTCTGCTTCTGACAATCAACTGCAACATGAAACGACTAACAAAACTTAAAAATGTCCCCGCAGCTCATTTGAAAGTTGATCAAAAAGCCATCCTTTCTGATAATATTGTGATTTTAATCAATCAACGGCATCCATAAAAGGAGTAAGAATTACTCAAGGTTTTGCCTAACATGCAAAAAAATTGGGCAACAAATTTGAGTCATATTGACGGGCTCGTTTCCAAAAATTTACACATTGCTGGAAATGATCGCTTTTTGACCAACTTGGAGCTGAGCCACGAGGTCCAAATTTCGGTAAAATGAGTTCTAGGATTCCTCCTAACGTCTTGAAATATTTTTATAACAGGACCTTCGATATAATGGCGAGTAATTTGAAAAATATTTCAGGGATTTATAATTAATGGAAATTATTTTAGCCAAATTTGGGCCTTGTAGCTTACTTAAAAGTTGGTCAAAAATTATTTTTCCATTAAACGGCAAGCAATTTTCTTCGGTTTTCTCCTCTTTATTTCGGAATGGGTACAAAAATTTCACGTTTATTCTGAGATAAAATGAAGAAAAATGAAAGAAACCATCAATGAGGCCATGTGATTCATTTGATTAACTGTCGGATGAACTACGAGGTTCTAATTTCGGTAAAATGATGTCCAGGGACGTTCTTGACTATACTTTGAGTCCTGTAGGTATATTGAACATGATAGACTTGCACAAATTGAAAAAAAATCACAATTTTGCGAAACTTTATCGTTATCATACTAATTTCATCGTTAAGTTTTCCCGGTTAATAGAATCCAAATTTAATGGACTTATCTTTGTTTAGCCCGGTATTGTGTTTAGATGATAAAACCGCCAACCCCTATGTCTCTCTATTCTCTGTCTTTATCTCTCAAATTATAAACATGTCCGTATTACATAGAAACGTACACGTAGATTCTCCAACAGCAATCGTTATCGCACCTTTAGCCAAACAATTCATAAACAAAGGGTGGCCTTTTTAATTAAGGTTAACTGATATTCATTTATTAAATAACTGTAGTCCTTTATGCATACAAAACCGAATACGATTACAATAATAACAATAACAGAATTTGAGATATTAACCGAACATTGTGATTGTTTTATTGGAAATTTTCTAGAATGCCAATCGTATAATTCGTGTCCATCATTTATTATTAATTAGTTAATTATTATTGTGATCAATAAATTATTAATCACTTCCGTAATTACATTCTATTATTAAATATTTAAGGATGATATATCGCATGACCGATCAACATTTACATTACTGATGATATTTCGAGATTAGTGCTGTTTGGTCAGTACGGTGAGTCTGATTGTGACATTGTTGAGAGGTCTTAATTTAATTTTTATCAGATTTTATCGGATTAACGACATTATGTTGAAAACAAATTGAATTTGAATTCAAAACTAGCTTGATGGCAATTTTCCTCTTGAACGGCTTATTTATTTATTTATTGCAAATTGAAAATTAACAATTCGATTAAAAAAATTGATGAATTTGAGGATATTTGCCAATATTTCCGGATATTGATGTTTTCCGCTGCTCTGCTAAACTTTACCCAACTCAATTTGCGTGTATGTTAATTCCTTTTTAGACTTTTGAACGATTTCCGTCGAGTTCGCTTCTTAAAATATTAACTTTAAAAATAAGTAAATAAATAAATAAATAAAGTTGGATCGTGTGTTGTACGATAAACATCGACTTTCTATGCACGTTTTCCAATTTTTGACTTTTTCCAGAATCGGGGATTCGAGCCGGAGTACATCTTTAGATTTAATCAGTTGGACAATTTAAATTCCAACTAACTGAAATCGACGATTATTGTCAACTTTTTAAATAAACACACAAATATTTGCTTTATTCTCGTTGTTGTTGTATTTGAAAAGTTTTGTTTTATTTCAAATAGAGTCGGTTCATTCACAAACGCCGTCACCCATTTGAATGTATCTTCGACCATTAGCAATCATTGCTGAACTTTTTTAATCAACACTACCACTCCCTCGGGCGACAAACAACAATGCCTTCAATGTATTCACGTTTTTTGTACAATTGTAGAGGAAATGTTGGAGTTTCGATAATTCAAAATGCATCGGATAAATAGAAAAGATTCGCATGATCTTTGTTAGCGATCCTATTGATTTCTGTTTATGGTTTTGCAACTGCGGAATTTCCGCCAAATTCGGGAGCTCTGTTCTTTTCAAGCGGAATTATAACGGAATTTAAGGTCACTAGATCAATAGAATTTGGAGGACATCTTTTGCTAACAATCGATATCTCAACTGTTTGATGAGAAAGCACATTTGAAAAACAGAAGTAGACGCAGACTTTTAAGGAGCGCTCAGGGACAGTTTTCCAGTTAGTTTTCTAGAAAATTGACAAAAACTTTTTTTTCGATATCTCCCTTGTTTGATGAGTTGTTGTAATGAATACAGTAGCATTGGAAAGGATGTTTTGAGGAGTCTCTATGAGCGGATTTGTTTTTGGAAAAAGCCAATTGAGTTCTGAGTTACAGAAAACAATCTTGGGAATTGTTTTTTTTTAATTTCTTCATATTTTGCCTTATAATTAAGCCAATATTATAGATTTTTCAATTAATTTTATCACAATTTATAACAAACGGGAAGAGCTTTCTATATATGGAAGAAATTTTCCAAAATATTAGTTACTTTTCCAGAAAATTGACAAGGACTTGAGGGTCTGTATTACATCTTTTTTTCGTTGCAGTCTCCGAAAGATGCGGATTTTTAATAATCAATATCTCTTTTATTTATTGACATATTGCAATGCACAAAGTAGTGTTAGGAAGGGCATTTCAAGGAGTATCTATGGGTTTCTCTAATTAAGAAATTGCAATTGAACTTCAACTTACAGAGTCCTGAATAAACATCTCTCAAAATACCGTCAATTTTCCATAAAATAACAGATTTATCATCAGTAAACTGACACTAATCGATAAAATTGAATTTCCTCAACGATAGTCTTTAGAGACGTTACAGAGCTCTGTTTCTGGTTCTGCAACTGTAAAATTTCCGCTTCTGTTTATGCGCCTTTTCAAGCAAATGTATAACGGAAATTATGAACATCAGAGAAATACGAGTTTATTGAAATTTGAAGATCCAGAGTATGTCGTTTTCGATTCAGCGAAAGAGCATTTTAAGGAGCAACTGAGGACGTATTTTGGTTGGAAGAATTCCAATTGAATCCGAATTATACAGAATAATCGTGTGTTTTTTAATTTTTTCACTCTCCCTAATAATTTGGCCAATATTATCAATTTCCCAGTGGTTTTCCTATAGAAAATTGAAAGAGCTTTTCAAATCTCGAAGGAATTCGTCAATAGGTTTGTTAGTTTCTCGAAAAGTTGACAGAAACTTGAAGGTGTTTATTACTTTTTTGCCAGTATGGTCTCTAAAGAATATCAATTTTTATAATCGATATCTTCCTTGTTTGGTGAGATATTACAATGGTTAAAGTAGCGATAGAAGCAGCATTTCAATTAGTATTTAAAATTGTTTGATAAGGTATTGCAATTGTTAAAGAAGGGTTAGAAGGACCATTTCAAGGAGTGTTCAGTGGTGTTTTTCATTTTAGAAAATTCTTATTGGACCTTGAATTACGAAGGCAGATTTTGGAGCAGGTATTTTTCTTAATTTTTTCATTAGTTGTTAATTTTGTTGTTCGTCTGGCGCATCCACCATTTTTGCAACACTCAATCACGTTCAGATTTTTAAATTCTCCCCACATTTGCGTGGCTTTGTTGGATTAACGACAATGAATCAAAGACAATTATAATATAGCATGGTGGTGGGTGGATTAGAGTGGAGGATTTAGAGTTCCACACAATGCCGGCGTCAACACCAGATTAAGTCGTTTCAAGTTGTATTCATTACAACTTGAATGCAATCAGTGTTTGAAAATTCGTCTATAGTTTCGTTGATTTGTTTTTTTCTCAATTTTCGAGTAAATTTCGGTTTTTTTTCGCTATTTACAGTAATTTAATTGGTTTTAGTTTGATTGACACGACACAGAATTGAGTGCACATTGTTATTCACTACAATACATGCAGTTTCATATTAGACTGTCAACGGAATAGGGGTATTATTTAGTGAAGATGACGGTGCATTTAAATCAAACGATCTGTTTAATTAGTTGAGTTCTTGTATGCGTACTTTAGACAGATTGCTTGAGAATGAGACAATATGAAACATCCATTTTATAAATCACGCCAGTAAAACTTAATTAATTTTCACGTTATTTCACCTTTATTGATACTTATTTTGATGGATATTCGAGAATTTGTTTATTGTATGTTTTTTAATTAAACAAAATGGCCGCCCCATTTTTCAATAGAACATCTTCCGACCTTTAACAATGGCTCCAGTGAAGCTTTGTGAAACCCGAGGGATGTTGTAGCTTTTGTATCCGACAATTTTCTATTGTTTCGTGCGATGTGTAGATGAAAAGACAGTTGTATAACTCTCCTACAAAGGTTTGACCAATGAAAAGGATGAATATTTACTGTAATATTCCCACTAATTATCCCCTTTATATTCCAGCTGATTGAAGATTGTAATTTTAGTTAAATTGAATTTTTTTGTTATTTTACTTTATTTAAAGTAACGCGAGAACGAAAAAAAAACAAGGTGGCAATATAAAAATACTTAAAGCGACACACCTCTTTACGTAAAAGCTCGATGCTAGTAAAGATGTTTTCGTATAAAGAGAAAGCTTGTAAAGGAAGTAGAAATTCAGTACCATCTCTTTTCATAAATCATGTATAAAGTTTCATAGGAAAATGCTTTGAAAACGTATTTTTACACGATTCCGGCTACAATAGGGCTGTTTTTGATTTAAGAAAATTTCCCAGTTTCTGTGTGTATGGAACGTGTTTATGGGAAAAGCTACACATCTGTTGGTCGTTTTGCTACATTTCCCCTTGATGTTAACGATTTTAAGAAACTCTTCCATTATATCCACTACATATTCAATATTTACATTTAATGTTTGTCTTAAGAATTTTACATTCTTTTTTTCTGCCGGTTGAGCATAACAGCCTGGAAGGTATTATCGATTTTCAGATAAACAACCTAAAAAATACAATTATTTGTTTCCCTTGAAGAGAGACTGTCTTTCCATCTGTTATTTACCGGAATTTTAAGTTTATTTTTAATCTAAGATCGAAAATGAGTTTGAGTATTGAAAACAATTCGCGTGTGTTTGGCACAATGTCCTCCAATTTTCTAACACAGGCTCCAATGAATTAATCGCCTAGTTTGATATAATTTCCGGATTAAATCCGTTAATTTATGGATAAATTTGCCGATCGGTTAGCAGAATGAAATGGGAGTTTGGACGGATAAAAAAAAAATGTGAGCGTTCGAGTTACAAATCTAATAGTTTCAAATTTTACAAACTAACAAGGTTTTCTAGCTGGTTTCTTGTCTTCTCGACTTCCTATAATTTTCTTGAATGTTCGTTTACCTTCAATGTACATCATCGTTTCTTGATACGTTCTCGGTACGACTTGCCGAACAATTTCGGGACATTCGTAAATGAATTTAAAAATATTCGTTGTTGATAATTTCCCAGTATCGGTGTCAATTACATTTACATGCAGTTCAATTTGTACAAATTTCTGATGTGTGTAGACGACATAGGCGTACATTCGTATAAAAGAATTAACAGAAATCGGCTGGCGGAAAACAATATCGCTTATAGTTCGAATATGCGGCCGAGTTTTAGCAAATAAATACGCACACATAAAACTCAATTCCAATGTTTTCCTCATTATATAACCACCGAAAACTCGATTATGCATATTTCGATGTTCTGGATGCGTTATTATGGTATTCGATAATCGACAATTCTCCATCCAAACGCAATTCTCCGGTAGAACACTCTCCATTAAATTTTCTTTGCCTTTTGTTGCCAAATAGAGACCGTGTAAGATTTGTAATTCGTCTTGATTCGGCAGTACTTTCGATGTATGGTGTTTGGCTAATTCTGATCGTTGTTTACGTCTCAATTCGCCTTCTACTAGAAGATTTTGTTCGTGTTTATCGTCTTTCGGGTCGATAGGATTCACCGGTACTGATTTTGTATTAGTTGGATCGCGGGCTACAAACACAAAATTTGCTTGTGTTATCCGATGATAAGATCCATCAATTTCTTGTTCTAACCATACGAAAATATCCATCGATGATTTACCAACATAACAAACATGACCGGAGATTTTTATGTCGATTGTTGGCTAAAATTGTGGTTTTTTAATTAAAATCGAACGAGATTATAACAAGAAATGCAACACCTTTGCAACGTAGTCGGTGAAATCGATGCGATCTAAAGAAGCTGTCACTAAAACGTACGGATTTGGTATATCTGGCGGTTTATCCGGGATTAGAATATGTCGCTCTGCTACTGCCACTAAAATTATCAAAATTGGATAACAAGAAGCAGGCCCGGACTGGATAGGGCGGATAGGCCGGGGGTTTCAATCATTATTTTTTAAAGACCTGCTCAGAGAAAAGTGGAATCTTTAATTAACGATGTCTTTTTTATTTTTTGCCCAAAATTCAAGTATTTGGGTTCGTTAGAAAGAGCATTTCAAGCTACATAAGAGAAATTTCATAGATTTGAAAAATGTTGAGGAAATTTTGTGTTACAGACGAAAATCTAGAAGTATGCTTTTTCCTTATTTTTCACCATAACGTAGCCAATATTAATTTGTTTGAAATGAATACAGAGTCCGTCGATATTAAATTGAAAGAGCCTTGCAAATATCTGAGAAATTTTTCAATGGGTCGAGTAGTTTTCCGGAAAATTAAGAAAAAGTGTGGAATTTCAAAGAAAGAATTCAAACGCATTCTTGAAAATAGAATTGAATGCCGTATTTTCTGGAAGCTTATATATGGACATAACTGCTAAGTGAAAGGAGAAATCCTAGCTTTAGAAATTCGAGGAAATTCTCCGAAATTATAAGGAAATTCGTTATCCATTTTCACCTGTTAAACATAGTTATTTTGCGACAGATTTTTTCAGATTGCAGGCGATTCTTTGAACATTAAAATTATGCTATTGTTGCCAGAAAATTGTGTTTATTTTTTTGGGAAAACTGCATGAAAAACATTCTTACTAATTCAAAAAATCTCTCATTGTCGCGCATCAAAGATTTCACTTTTTTCCGAACTTTAGTGCGGTCCCTTAAACACCAATTTTTAACAATCTGATTTCTCGCATGTTTTTGTAAATATCGCAAAACTCGAAACAGATTTAAAAAGAGCATTTCAAGGTGGATATAGGGACTTTTTCGTTTTAGAAAATTCCTATTAAGTTTTGAGTTACAGAGGA
Organism: Hycleus phaleratus; assembly: GCA_013841185.1. Classification (NCBI taxonomy): domain Eukaryota; kingdom Metazoa; phylum Arthropoda; class Insecta; order Coleoptera; family Meloidae; genus Hycleus; species Hycleus phaleratus. The sequence goes on along the minus strand of JACDRP010001165.1, from coordinate 3,010 downwards.
AAATTTTGAAAGATATTTTATCGTAATATTTTGAAATATTTTTATATTTTTCTTCATAATTCAATTAATATTACTTATTTATCAATGATTTTAATATCGTTTATAGAAAATGGAAAACACTTTCCAAATATTCAAGAAATTTGCCAATCGGTTTGCTAGTTTTCCTAGAAATTTCCTAGAAGTTAAGCCTAATAGTAATCCATTTTTTCCGATTTGATGTCCAAACAATGTCAATCTTTTACAATCGCTAATTTGCTTATTTTTGTAAATATTCCAATGAGTAAAACAGCGGTAGAAAGAGCATTTCAAGGAGCATTAGAGAATGTGTTTTGTTTTAGAAAATTGCGGTTGAATTTAAATTTATAGACGAAAATCTAAGGGCATGATTTTTTCTATATTTTTGCAGATTTATATGTATTTTCGCCGATAATTTAGCCAATTTTATAAATTTACGGATGATTTCTGGATAGTACATAAAAAATGGAAAGCGCTTTCCAAATGTCCAAGAAATTTTCCAATAGGATTGTTAATTTTCCGGGAAATTGCCGAAAATTGAAGGACCTATATTACACCTTTTTAATAATCGATAATTCGCTAGTTTTTGGAAATAAATAAAATAGCATTAAAAAGCAAAGCATCCGAAAGAATTTTTTGTTCTGGAAGAGTGCTCTTTCTGTCTTCATTTCGGTCAACAAGCGAGAATCTGTTGTTTAAACACTAGAATTTGTCACACGCTATATTGCGCGTTTTTGGGGCAAAATTATGCAGTCCGGCGCTGATATCAAGCTAAGAATCAACCTGCGAATATGTCCATATCTTCGAGCAGTCGCCCAATACGAACATTCTCCATTACAGTTATGTATCTGTCTTGTATACGAATATCGCGCGATAATGGAATTCTGGCAGCGATAAAACTATCCTTCATCTGTCGCTTCGGCAATTGGTCCGGCGATTTCGGTGCAAATTTGATCAATTCGTCGCGATGTTTTGGTACTTTCGAATAACCACCCGTGACGCCCATCGATTTTTTCAAATTCTCAATCACTAAAAATTCAAACACAAACTAACTGATGGGTTTTTTTATAATTTTATAACACCTCACAGACTGGAAAATCGATCAAATCGGACGCTTGTTGTTTACTGAAATTTCGATAAACTAATTTGAAATTAAATCGATTATAACGTAAGTGAATCATTGGAAAAACGCTGTTTAAAATGACAGTCGATTTGACGGATTAGTGAATTGTCTAGCGTGCAGGGAAAGTGATTGAATTGTTTCGGAAATTGGTCAGGTATTGCGCAATATTGTTAGAGACTAGTTGATTTCCTGCTCAACAATAGAGCCAAAGTCGGGGCTTTAGAATCAAACAATACAGACGGGCAGGCATCGCGTCACACTAAGCGTTACATACATTATGTAATACAATAGAGATGACGTGGAGACAGAGTTTGTAATGGACAGTTATTGTATTTCGAAATGGTTAATTGAATAGGTAGCAATGACATCACATATCATCCCTTTTTTGTGCGACTGTTCCCTATGAACTAATCGACTAGTAGTCGGCTACTAATTGAACAATAATTAATTGAATCAAAAGTCGGTCAGTCGTTTCAAGTTAATATTTAATTGAATTATGTCTAGTGGTTGGTCAGTTTAGTTCCTAATGTTACAACTAAACTTGTTCACTTATACATGTTACACTTGAAATTCTATTTCGTTCGAAACCTATTTATTTCGATGATAATTGATTTAGTCGTCCAATTGGCGGCTAGTCGTCTTTCACACACACACATCCATCATAATATCGAATAAACAACAAACGAGATTAATTGGAAGTCTATTAATTGTCGAGACGGCAACAACAACAATCAGTTTTCTTTTTAATTTACTTATTTAATCATCGATAATGTTACATTCACCCTTCGTTCTGGATTAAATCGGCAACGATCTTCGCCCCATTTCTGAGATACCTAACAAGTTTTTCGCATTAGAGTTACGCTCCTGTATCTGTCCAAATCCCGGCGATAATTGGATCAACTAGGAGAGGGTTAGGATCGCCAATTCCATTAAATTATACACTCAAAATTTTTTAATGTTTACCATCTAAATAAGAATTCCATGTTGGTTTATTTTAACGAATTAACAACGTTTATAAATAGAGTGATCTCCATATATTCATATTATAATGGAATTAACATTTATGCTAGCAGCAACATTATTATTTATAATTTAGTATCATTAAATTACTAAAATTATAGCACAACTTTAGTAGTTTACGTAGAGTATTAACAAAGTGAATTATTGTAACCGAAATAATTACATAGAGAAGTGAATATGTATCCCTGGAGATTGTTTCGTTCATATCTTCCCCTATTCTGCACATATTCACCGGATACGTTTACAATTGCTTCTATTGGAAATCGATTCGGAAAAATTGTTGGGACTATTTATGAATTTATATCGAGGAAATTAATTGTATTTCTCTATTTCCCCTTATTTCTAAGACCATGGAAATGTCTTTTATAAACAATGCAGTTATTGTAGTATTATTAACACAATAATTCTATTTTGTTGTTGAATTTATGAGTATCATAATGTGCAATATTATAATCTTGTTTCGCGTCTCTTTTAAATACTTTGGAACAATTTAATTGAATAGATAGCCTAAAGTTATACTGTAATTCAATATTCTTTTACTAGAATCATCCTGTTGCTTGTTGCTATTTCATTAAAGACTAGTAATTCAATCTAAGTTAAGATGATGTATGTACAGAAAAGATAACTCTTATTCCCCTTACAAATATCCTAAGCCAGTCTCGTTATTTTATACAAAACTTATTCTAGTAACAAATCTGAGATCACTGCCGTTTTGTTGAATAGTCTTCCGTTAATATTCAAGTATTATTGGAGAAAATGCCGTAACAGAACAGAATCGGAAATGCTTTTTTTGAAAATTATTTTAACGGAAACAGAGCAGAAATATAAAGCGGACGAGGTAGATCTCAGGAT
>JACDRP010001164.1:0-12488 GCA_013841185.1 Hycleus phaleratus | reverse complement strand
GGAAAGTTAGGTTAACAACAAATAGTGACAGCAAGCCATGACTTATGTCACTACCTGCTTGATTATCATTTAACACTATATAGAGGCATTATTAACCATGGATTCGAATAGGCACGTACGTCGTAACTTTATTCATACACTATTGTCAATGGAAAGTTATTTTAATGATAAATAGTTGGGCAAAACCATAACTCACGTAGCCTACTATGATTGTATGTACATTCAGTATTAGCCACGTATAGGCACGTATGTCGTAGTTTGATTCACATTCTACCCTAACATTTGACATATCGGTTGTCGGAAATTTCGGTTAACTACAAGCTACGACGTATGTGCCCAAATCTGTACCTAGCCTACTATGAGCTTGATCATCAATCAAAACACTATAGACCTTGAATTTGAATAGGTACGTATGTAGTAGTTTGGTTCACACTCTACTCCAACATTTGACATATTTAGATTAACTACAAGCTACGACATATGTATGGAATTTCGTCGCCTGATATGAGCTTGATTATCATATAAAACACTATAGACCCATGAAGTATTAACCATAAATTAAGGACGTATATTCTAGCTTAATTCATATTTTACTATCAATGAAAATTTAGGTTAACGACAAATAGTCGAAGTAATCTATGACTTATGTCCCACTATCTGTTTGATTTTCATTTAACGCCCTATTAGAGACATTAACTATGTATTTGAATAGGAACGTACGTCGTAACTTTATTCATACTCAACTGTCAACGGAAAGTTAGGTTAATGACAAGTAGATGGAACAAAGCATAACTCGCGGGGCCTACATGATTCTACATAGACACATTCAGTATTAACCATGGATTTGAATAGACACGTATGTCGTAGCTTGATCCATACTCTACTCTAATATTTGATACGTTAGTTACTAAAAAGTTAGCTACGACCTATGAGCTTGATGATCATTTAAAACACTATAAACACACAAGGTATTAACCATAGATTAGGCACGTATGTTGTAGCTTAATTCATATTGTATTATTAGAAAAAAATAGGTTAACAACAAATATATGTAGCAAGCAATGACTTACGTATACGATTCTGTATACGTTTGATTATTGTAATTGAATATTCTACATTAAACATGAATAGGAACGTACGTTGCAGCTTCTTTTCCAACATTTGACATATGTGTCGTAACATTAATTACTACGACCTACGGACACAAATCTGTTTGATTGTCATTTAACGCCCTATATTAGTATTAAACGAGACTTCAATTGATACGTACGTCGTAATTTGATTTACATTTTACGGCAATATTTGACGTATTTAATTTAGGTTAATTACAAGGTAAGACCTACGTATATAAATCTGTAGCCTACTATGATTTTGATCATCAATCTACACACATAAATTGAGTATTAACCATGAATTTGAATGTATGTCGTAACTTGAGTCACATTGAACTCCAACAATTGACGTCTCTATTAAAGAAGGATTGAGTGCAACTATAAGCTACGACCTACGTAAACAAATTAATTAAATTATCATTTAACACATCACAGACATATGCAGATTTAAATAGGTACGTACATCGTGGCTTTATTCATACTCTACTATCAATAAAAATGATCGAAACAAACCGAGACTTACATACACAAAACCACAGCCTACTAAGTTTTTGATTATCGTTAAATACCTTCTAAATTTTAATGATAGTTTTGAACATGATGTCGTGACTTAATTCATACTCTACTCTCAACGAAATAAGTTATGACTTACGTGCGTAAATCGGTAGCCTACTAGTTTATCATTAAATACACTACATGGATTCGAATAGGCACGTATAGCGCAACTTTATTCACACATTAATCCAATATTTGACGTATCTGTAATTGACAAATTAGGTTAAAAACAAGCTACGATCTACGTACACAAATCCATAGCCTACAATGAACTTTATTGTCGTTTACATTAATTATGGTTTTTGACAAGGCATGTCGTGACTTGATTTATACTCTACTATCAATGGAAATAAAGAATCGAAACAAGCTGTGACTTACGTGGGTAAATCCGTAGCCTACTGTGATCTTGATTTGGATGCATTTGATTAGGCACGTATGGCGTAACTTTAATCACACTTTACCCCGACAGAAAGTTAGGTTAAAAACAACAACTTACGTACACAAATCTATAGCCTACTACGAACTTGATTATCATTATACATTAAGTATGAACAAAAGAAATAAGAAAACAAATGAATAAGTTGCCATATTTGCCTGTCAATAGCACGTCAATTGAACAATTCAGGTACAGGTCAAACTATCATTATTATCATTATTATTATTATTAATAGTAATAATAATAGTAACAATAATAATAATGATAATGATTGGTGTCAATGACGATGATGATGATGGTGATGTTGAGGACAACGACACGAATTTTTGTTAATTTTTTTTTCATTTTGTCTTTCTTCCTATTCCCGGAAAGATCCGTTAATTTTCCATTACCAATGGAATTTCTTATTGAAAGTGTGTATGTGAATGTGTTTATGTATAATCGATTTTAATATTCATTGTTTGTAATAATTTTGTTGATTTAAAAAATTGTCGACGTATTTTATTTGAATTTCATTCGAATAATAATTTTTTTCTATAAAATTTTTACAAACAATAGAAATACTATCGAGTAGGCCAAGTTGGGCAGAAACAAAAAAAAAATGACAATCAACAAAAATCAAGTGTGCTATAAAACTGTTGATTTGACAATCAAAGTTGGCTATGACTCAAATAGACGTAGTTTGTAGCTTGATTCATTCGTTTATTACTAGAATTAATTGATGGTTAAATCTACGCTTTACGTTTCCGTTTTGTTCTATACATTTTTAATAAACAATCGACGTACTAATGCGAATAAATCGAGGAGGCTAAGAAATTAATAATGATAATTAAGTTGGCTATGATTAATATGATTCGACTTATTTGACAGTCAATGTTGGCTATGAAAATTGTATTATAAACGTACGTTGTAGCTTGATTCACCCATTTTTTGTTTAAATTAATAGGTGCAATAATCTACGCATTACGTTTCCGTTTTGTTTTGGAAATTTGTATAAATAATTGACATATAATTTGAAAATAAATCAAGTAGGCGAACACTAAACGTAGGTTGTTGTTTGATTCATTCGATTATTGATAAAAATAATAGATGGATTAATTTACGAATTACGTTCCTACTTCGTTCTATAAATCAAGTAGGCTAGATTGAGCAAAAAACAGTTATTTTGATTTGACATTTGTGACAATCAAACAATTTATTGACGTAGGTTATAGCTTGATTCATCCATTCATTCATTCATTAATAAAATTGATAGATGGATTAATCTACGCATTACGTTCTATTGAGTTTTTATAAATCATACTCTTTGAGAATCAATCAAGTAGGCTAAGTTGAGCTAAAAATTAAAAAAAAATGAACATCTACAACGATAATTAAAAATCAAGTGGACTAGTATCAAATGATTCGATATCTTCGACCATCAAAGTAGGCAGTGGAAAGATGAATAGACGTAGGTTGCAGCTTCATTCATTCATTGATAAAATTAATAGATGAGTTAATCTAGGAATTACGTTCCAAATACTAAACAGACATCATTGGGAATAAATCGAGTAGGCTAGGTTTAGTAAAAAAAAAAAGAAAATTAACAATCATTAAAAATCAAATTGGCTATGACAATTATTATGATTTGACATCTCTAACAAATCAAAATGGGCAATGGAAAGATGTATGAACGTAGGTTGTAGCTTCATTCGTTTATCAATAAAATTAATAGATGAGTTAATCTAGGAATTACGTTCCTGTTTTATTGCCCACCTACACCTCTAAATAATAGAAACATCAAAGAACCATCAAAGTTGGCAATGGAAAAATGAATAGACGTAAGTTGTAGCTTCATTCATTCAAACAAATCGAAAAACTATTGGAAATAAATCGAGTAGGCTAAGTTTAGCAAAAATCAAGTTGGCCATGACTATTATTATGATTTATCAGCTGTAGGAATCAAAGTGAGCAATGAAAAGATGTATGAACGTAGGTTGTAGCTTCATTCTTAATTTATTTATTGATAAAAATTATTAATCTACGCATTACGTTCCAAACAATGAATAGACAAACTATTGCGAATAAATCGAGTAGGCTAAGTTTAGCAAAAATTATGATTGGTCAATCAAGTGGGCAATGAAAAAATATATGAACGTAGATTGCAGCTTCATTCCTCGATTTATTGATAGAATTAATAGATGAGTTAATCTACGAATTACGTTCCAGTTTTATTGCTCACCTACACCTCTAAATATAGAGATAAAGTTATAAATATTATACGAGTAAATTTATTGGTTAATAAAATCGCTATCTCTTTCTTTCTTGAATGATTCTATTATTTTCTTATTTGTTTTTTTTTTTTTTGTTATATTTAGCCAACTTGATTAACTATAATTCTATATTTAAAAAGTCTTGTAATTTGATTGGTTAATAGATTCTAAAACTGTAATTTTATTGGTTTGAATCATTTGTTTTCTAATTTTGTTTATTAGCCAACTATTATTAATCAATTATTTAAATTTAATTTGAAACACGTCCAATATCGTCACATTCTAAACTTTTTTTTGAATATATGGAGAAAATTCAATTGACGTCATTCATTTCGTCAATTGTTTCTTATCTTTTGTTATTTTATTGTTTTATTATTAATATGTACAATTAATCATCGCCTTCTTTGTGTTTTATTCATAAAATTTGCGACGATTAAAAAGAATCAAGATAGCTGGAATTTTTTGTTTATTGAAATTCAATTGTTCAATAGATTAAGCAGACAACACGACAGACAGTTGAAATTAACGAAATTCCCGTTTGGTAACAATGCGTGCGACAGAGATGGATATAGTGGGTCACTCTATTACCATAGAACTAATAAAACAATAATGATTTACTGTTGTTGGACGTTTATTGTTGTTGTTGTTGGTGCATTTTAAAATTGAGTAAAACCCTTTCTTCGTCTTCTACCCCCGCTGCTGTGCCCCCGTCTGGCGGCCCAACCCTCGGGCAAATAAAATAAACCAAATCGATGGAACAACACACTTACACACACACAAATAAATTGAAATCGAAAGTCATCCTTTTACTTAAAAAAAAACCATTCGTTTTTTCGTCTCTCTAAAAGCTGAAAAAATAAACAAAAGAAGAAAAAGAAACAGAAGAAATATTTGACCGAAGAACGAACAAACGAACCAGCAACGGAATCGTCTACCTGGTCGACACAATCCCTTCACTATCGATCATAGTTTCGGTCGGGTTTTTTCCCGTATTTTACGATGATTTCTCACCCCCTAACCCCGTTAAACACCCGAATAATAATAATAATGAAATTCTCGATTTTTTTGAAAAATCTTTAGAATTGTCCCACTATTGAATTTTATCGATAATAGGAGTTTTTAACACCTTAAGCAAACAATAGGGGTGGAAATTTGATGATTCTCGGTGGTGGTGGTTGTCGTTTTTTTCGGTTTTAGGGGAGCTATTCTAGTCGAGTAGATTTTGGGTCTTTCCTTTAAAAATATCGAAAATAAAAGGATTGCAGATGTCTGTAGCTTTGTTCGGTTTTTTTTTTATTCCGGTTTTGATAAAAATCCGGCAGAACTAAAATGTGAAGAAAGAATCGAAAAATGATAAATTATTATTTTTTAATAAAAATACAATAGATCAAAGTCGCCTTTGGTTATTCTTATCATTAAAGTGATAGAAACACATAGGGGTTGAGAGAGAAAAATGGTGGAAATAACCGGAATCCTATTGGTCAATAGTTTTACTGTTTCATTCATTATAGAAAAAGATGGAGAATATTGCTACAATTTGATTGGTTATTGATTTGTCATATTTTCAATCTAGCTACCTATGATTTTAATAAAACCTACAAAAAACTAAAAAAGGTTCATTAAAAATTATGGACTGCAGTAAAGTTTTAGTCATCCAATGTCGTAGATTAATTCATATACTGAAAAAACCAAAGTCGCCTTTGATTATTTTTAACATTAAACGGATAGAAATAGAGAGGGGGTGAGAGATAGAGTGAGGGAGAAAGAGGAGGAAATAATCGAAATCTAATTGGTTAATAGTTTGATTCGTTCATTATAGAAAAAGATGGAAAGATTGCTACAATTTGATTGGTTATTGATTTGTCATATTTTAATTCTAGTGACCTATGATTTTAAGAAAACTTCAAAAAAAACCTTATTTGAAAGCTTATAAAGGGTGTACTACGGTAATTCACCTCTTAGTGGGCTGTGCCTTGTTTATATAGTGTCGTAGATTAATTCATATACTGAAAAATAATTTTTTTATATAAAAATACAATAAAAATCTTCATCATGCGTTGATTTTTTTTTATCAAAGTCGTCTATGATTATTGTTAACATTAGAGTGATAGAAAGAGAGAGATATTTTATTTAAAATTCTTTCATTATAGAAAAAGATGGCGAATATTGATACAATTTGATTGGTTATTGATTTATCACAGCTACCTATGATTCTAATAAATCTACCAAACCGTGCTCATACCGTGTCGTAGATTGATTCATAGACTCGACAATTACACAATAACTCGTATGAACTAATCTACGACACAGCGATTTTTTTAACGTAATTGTAAATTTAGAGCCCATTCAACTCTAAATACGTTCCTGTTTTGTTGCCATAGTAACATTAGCAAATATCTATTTTTGTTGTTGAGTGTACATGTGGAAGTATTCGATAAATAGGACACACCTTGCGACAAATAATAATCATCATCATCAATGAATCAATGACGTCATTATGTTGTAAAATTGCCCTTAGCTATAGTTCATTCATAAAAAATATTCAATAGGAGTTAAATTTATAATTATTATATAAAATTAATATATCCGGTATGGTCTAGTGGCTAGGATACCTGGCTTTCACCCAGGAGGCTCGGGTTCGATTCCCGGTACCGGAAATCAACTTTTTCTCAATTTTAATTCCAAATTTTCCATAATTACAAAATTTTTCAATTCTACAAAATAGAAATCGTATTCTTATTTTTTTTCTAAACAAGAAATTATGGAATTTCGATAATTCTAATCGTGTTCAATACGATCGTTGCGTTCAGCACGTGCATCAAGTGTGCCCTGACTTGATGTGTTGTTCATACAAAACAAAACAACTAAACGAACAATAAAAATAAAAAAAAAAAACAATGGAATGTGTACACGCAACATGTACACTCCCCAACAGAACCAACACAATCATAGCCTACTATGCACCGAGTCGCTACCGTTCAAATTTGATGATCACAGCCTACTACGACTTTCTCCAATTTTTCTATTTTTGAATGCGCGTGGTTCGAGTAGAAGAACAAAAACAAAAAAAAAACCGTTTGACAACTACTGGTTTTGTTGTTAAACAGTTGAAAATATCTTATTTAGAAACAGGCGATTAGGCAATTATTTATTGGACGTCATCTGGAGCCTACTAGATTCAATAGAGTCGCGTGACCAACACCAGACCACAGCCATCTACGATCCAACACATTCGTCCAATAATAATAATAATAGTGGTAGTAATAACAACGGGAAAATTATAAACAAATGAACATCTGTCAATTCCAACCCTCTTGTTAGCCGCTTTAGGTGTGCAAAAAAGGGTTGAAATTTATTCTAATCCAGAAATTATCAATAAATCAAACTAATAAAAAAAGTGCCAAACTAATCATCGCAGTAGACCGTGAGAAATGACGTCATCTATAAAAATTTGAATATCAATATAGATCTAGTTAACTGTGATTTTAAACGATATTTACATACGATTGAGACCCTTCGATTGTTATTTATTTCTCTAATCACGGATAGATTGATGGTGGCGGTGGTAACTGGGGCAATAGGGGTGCGATTACCGAAATTTACATGAGGGTTGGGATAATTTTTCAAATTTTTCACTCTTTCTTTACGGTTATGTTTGACAATATGGAAATTTGAATGCTACACACACACACACAAAGCCATATTTTATTGTATGTAAATTTTTGCGCTTTTACAGCCGCGCATAATATTATCGAAAATAATAATAAGAATAATAGAGAAAAAAACGAATTTCTATTATAGTTTTGTACGGATAAATCGAGGGTGCGGGGGTCAAAATTACCATATTATGTATTTTATAATACTACACATTAAAATCGTGCACATTCACTATATCACACCCCCGCACCACCCCTCTATTCATCTACACTATTATTATTATTATTATCTTTTGTTATCCGTATATTTTCTCTTATTTCAATAATAATGTAATTTTTAAACAGATTATACCAATGTTGATTCTAATTCGTTGTCGGTTCCGACTCGGCCACACCTTCAACAGGAATCGTGTTGTACGATTGGCCGGGTAGGTGGAGCTAGGCGACAAATCCAACAAACATCGAATAATCTCGTACAGGCAAGGTCAAAGTATCTTCGACAATTGTTTAGATAAAAATCGCCAATTTGATTCAGTTTGAAAATTTCGAAAAATTCTAAACAAATGCCAATCAATCGACCGAAAATGATGATTTGATATTTTCATTAGGATTTGGTTTGTTTCAGGAAGTCGAACGGATTTATACAGGGTGTCCCTTATTGGAGCGTTTTATTAAATTAATTACGGCTATTTTCGGTGGGATATTCTGTAAATATGGTGAGAAAATTAAAACATTGTTTGTTTATTTAAAATCAACTGACATGTCTTATTTAGATGGTGTTTTGTTTATTTGTCTATCTGTCAAATTACAATCAACGTCTATTAACGCAAAAATATATCAGCGAGAAAGAGATGGACATATAAACTTAGTTAGTGTTAGAAAAAGACAGAAAATATGTTCTCTTTACATCTGGCTGGGTAATAATAAATTTGTCAACACTCCAATTTCATATTTTCTATCTTTGTCTAACACATGCATTTGTTACAATATTAGAAAGAAACAGGTTGTTTTTACGTTGCTTTATCAAGTAGGCCACGTGGCTATTTACAGGGTGGACAACGCAATTTGTCGTGGTAGTTGGCTGTGTCTTGATTCTGTAGAGTCGTAGATTGGATCATACGCTAACAAGTAAGAGGATCGTAGATTTGTTCATATTTCACGCGATATTTTATAACGCAGTTGGCTCTATTTTAGATAACTTTGTTTTGTTCAATTGTTTGAAAAATACACCATTAAAATATAGTACAGTATGAATAAAGTTAAGACGTAACGTTACTAAAGTGTGGCTAATTAGTGTAATTCTCGTAGTTGGCCATGCTTTGATTGTGGTGTCGTAGATTGTTTTATATTTAAAAAAAAAATGATATTTATTAACGAGAAAACGAGTAGCCGAATTAATCAACGACGCTATGTAACTATCAATAGAAGCAATTATTGTAGCGATACTGATAAGATATCAATTATCTAATGGGAATTTACACCCTTAATGGGTGATTTAGGGATTAAAATTCGTCTGTGCAGAGTTGGCCATGGCTGGGATACACAGTGTCGTAGCTTTGTTCACATTGCTCTATTCTACAGGGTGTACAATATTTTAGCGTATAGAGTATAGAAATGTCAAATTTAGTAAAGTGTGAACAAAGCTAAGACTAAACTGGATGTTTTCTCCATCTAACAGTTGGCCATGTTTATGTAACGTCGTAGCTTTGTTCATACAATGTTACTTCATTTGATAGTCGGCTTGCGGTGTGTTTTGTTCGAATATTTATGGGAGTATGAATCAATCTACGACATAACAAAATTAAAATTGTGTTGTACACCCTGTAGATTTTTTTATTATTGTTTTATTAATTGATATTCAATTATTTTATTTTTCTATTTATCCAAGTCCGGTCCTGTTCTTTTCAATTCTTGTTCTTGTCGTTAATGCTCTACGTATTTATCGGATTTCCAAGAATACCACCAGTGTAGGTGAAGATTTCGCATCTTGTCCGTGCCACCAATTAAGCACCTTTTACTGGTGATGGTAATTAACCCCCCACGCCATGGGGGTAATTAATAAATTGACTTTAAAATAGACGACAATAACGTTCACATTCAGACCTCTTTCTATCTCCCTCTGACACTCTCTTTCTCTTTACATCTTTCTGTACACACACATTCAAAATTTAACGATCATTTAATTTTAATGAATTCCATCTAGTTGACACTGGTAACTTAACAAAATAACACCACAAAAACAACAACAACAACAACAACAAGAGGGGGTGAACTCGAAAACATCCCCCAAATAATTTAGAGAGAGACTAGAGAGAGATAACAAGAGGGTTGAAATTGTGTAACAAATCTAACAAAAAGAGGGAGGATTTTATATTTACGCGTATTCTATTGGTTGGAATAATTGCTATTTTGTTAAATCAATGACGAATAGAAAGAGATAACAAATAAATGTGAACAATTATTGGTTAAAACTGATTAATTGTTTCTATCCAGACTGTACTAATTGACAAATAATTAACAGTTGGCCATGCTTTCTTAGATTGATTCAATTCAATTTGACATAGCCGAACAAAGCTACGACATTACTCAATGCATAGCCAACTCTATACATTAACTGGTGCAATATGAATAGAGCTACGACACTGGCTATCAAAGACACGGCCAACTAGAGGTAATTCTTTGATATTTAAAGTAACTTGATCCAATTCAATTGTTTGGTATTGTGGGTAATTAGAAGAGGGTAGTTATAAAATCGATTTGATTGGCGAAAAATATTCTCCATCTTTGTCTAATATTAGATAGAAATTACACTAACGGTATTTAACGCTATTGGCTATAATCTAGTTGAGTATTGTCGTAGATTAGTTCATATTTTTCTAAATTTGACATTTGTTGAAGTGTAGGAATCAATCTACGACATAGTTAACAATTAATGATTAAATTAAACGCTAGAATAGGATAGCAAATATTGTCCGAATTCTATTGGTTCATTGATCTTCCATCCCATTCTAAATCGTAAATTTTTCAATTGTTTATACTAGAACAACTTGATTTGTCTTTGCTTAAATAGAAATATTAAACAGTTAATAATATTATAGTTGGTAAACTAAATAGCCTGCAGTTCTCAACAAATTATACGGTCAAAACTATGATTATTCAACTGTCTCGTTCATCTCTCTCTATCTTTATCTAACAATATTGCTTGCTTTTTTGTTTCATGTTGTTTTTTGCTTGTTTTTCAACTAATTGATCGTGTTTTTTTTTGTTGTTGGTTCAATCATAGCCAACTCGGTTTTTTTCGGGAAAAAATTGATATAAAGACAGGTCATAGACATTTTGATGATGATGATGATGATTTTCATAATAATCGAATTGTATTCGAATAGAGAAATATTCAAATCATTGGAATGTTTTAAAAGATGATGATGATGATAGTCTGAGAAAATTGTCGATCATTAATATTATTTGAACTCGATAGTCCCATGCTGGTCTCGTTATTATTGATGATGATGACGATGATAATGGTGATGATGTTGATATGGCTGCCGATTTAATTACAATTGTTCCTCAATTTTTAGGGTTATTTTAAAACAAAAAACAATTATTATTATTATTACAATTATCTATTAGAGTACGATTTTATTGAATTTTCCACAAAGTTGGCCATGTTTTAATTGCGTACTTCGACTGTTTAAAAAAATATACCAGTAAATGTCAAATTTAGTGCAGTACGAACAAAGCTACGACATAACGAAAGAAACTCATGGCCGACTATGCCAGTTTAATTATAATTATTCCTCCATTTAAGTTATTTTAAAACAAAAACCAAAAAAAAAAACAATTGAATTAAACAATAAAAACTCGATTGATTTAATCGAATAGTCGACAGTAACAATATGAAGAAGATGAAGATAACGAAATACCCGTGGTTTTGAATCGCTCTATCTTTATCTATTAGAATTGTATGATTTTATGTAATTTTCTACCGAGTGTACCCGATAATTTACCAGTAAGTTGGCCATGCTTCAATCATGTACCTAAAATCGTAGCTTACTTCGATCATTTGAAAAAGTACACCAACAAATGTCAAAATTAATGCAGTATGAATAAAGCTACGACACTATATAAGTGAATCATGGCCAATTGTGATTTAATTACAATTATTACTCAAATTTTTAGGTTATTTTAAAATAAAAATAGAAACAATAGAAAATCGATTAATTTGATTTTAAAAACAATAACAAGAAAACAAAGAAATATATAATCCTCTTTATCTATCGATCCTTATCAATCAGACTTGATGATTTTATATAGTAGTAATTTTCTACAGAGTGTACTATTATAATTTACCACAAAGTTTGCCATGCTTTTATTACGTAATATCGCAGTTGACTTTGATCATTTGAAAAAAATGTTAAAACTAGTGCAGTATGAACAAAGCTACGACACTATTTGACAGAATCATGGCCAACTCTAA
>JACDRP010001163.1:0-12496 GCA_013841185.1 Hycleus phaleratus | reverse complement strand
TTCTACTACATGAGTGGACTTACTACAGCAATGTTCATTTCAGGAATACAAGTGACCCCTCATCATCAAGTTTTTACAAGATAATAATGTGGAAAGGGGGATGTTAGCCGATATTGTAGAGTAGAATTTAGGGGGCGTGTAGTGATTTCACGGCATCTTTGTCCAAATGACACCTGGCCTACCCTCTTTGACAATATTTCTGTGTTCACTATTTGACTTTTGCAACGTTTTTCGACAACAATTTATAACAAATTCCACCCCTATTTCGATTCTATTCATAATATAACATAATAATACCATTTAGGTTACACGTATTGAATATTGTTGTGTATTATTTAGCAGCTTAGTGGATGTCAGGTAATTATCCCGATTTAATACGTTGATTTATCGGTGGAATCACAACAAGATTTATAACTTCCGATTTGGGGTCAACGCTGGTTAAAAAATAAAATAAAATAAAATACAGCTTGATCGCTTTCTAGTCGGAATTATTATTTGGTAAAAGTCGCAAGAAATGTGAATTTCGACGAGTTAAATTGGCTCTTAACTGGATCTCTCTCTAGTGTTTTGTTTGCTAATCAAACAACAATCCAAAAACCAACAAAAGTTCGAATTTAGTTTTGTATTGTCGTCGGAAATGACCGGAACATTTTAAATAAATGTTACGCCCGTGTTCTATTGTCCTGATTCTAACAGAAGAAGTCAAAATAGGCACAATTTTAAAGAATCGTGTTTGTATCTCGTGTTCTTTGTCGACAATCGTGTTGTTGTTGTTGTTGTTGTTATTGTTGTCGTGGCATTTTTTTTTTATCAAATCAGACAACAACAACGACAACATCTCGCTGTTTACACGAACAATTTCAATAGATTCGCCGGAAATTTTTCGCAATTCTGTGTTACCTTTCTGCTATCAAAACAAAATATTTCCTGTAGATGTTTGTATATACAAATAAAATACACATGGACACAATAATAAGAATCAAATCAATACAAATATAAGCTAACTAATGTTTGGATTTTTGACGAATTGTCGGATTGGAAACGATGGAAAATCGAAAGGATTTTTGGACAATCAAACATCATCTAATGCTAGATTTTATTAACCGTATATCCTGCGTTCAATCATCCTAATTTCGGGTACTTGTATTAGATTTGTAACTCTTTTGGGGCTGAATTTTGGTGGCAAACGAACATACTAAATGCCGAATCTTCAGCACTGCCCTTAACAACAGCACACTTCTTCACTAAATCGTCAGCTGCAGCATCACTTTGGCCCTCACTTAACAAGACTTTTTTAAATACTTCCGGATGTAGATTGCCTTGATCGTCCACAACACCGAATTTTTTTGTCATGCACAGGATGAAGTCTTTAAATTTCGCCTCATCAGGATATTTGTGTTCTGTCAGTGCTTTTACTACAAAATCACGATCGTTACCAGTTTCGTCGATGCATTCGCCACGCCAAGTCTTTATTTTGTTCAACATATCCACACTTAGACACTAGAAAAAGAATTGGAAAATTCCACTAAATTGTAATAGAATTAAGAAAAATTACCTGTATGGATGCTAGCGTCAATAAAATGGCTAAAAATTGAAGAACTCTCATGGTTGTTACAATCAACTATTCAGACCTGTTAGTTTTACGAGTTTATATACTTGTTGTGTGGTTTTTTTCTATCATTATTTCAATCTACATAATAATCCACGTGTCATTAATAAGTTAATTACAATTTAATTGTATAATAACGAATTGATTTTCTAAGAATCGTTTATTATTATAATAATCGATTTGTCTAAATTGCATACGTACGCATATTAGTAATTTAAGGGATGTTATATGTAAACGGTTTTTACCCTTATAAAGTAAACATTCACCACCACCAAACGGGACTAACAGGAGGACTAGCAGGACTATAGCAACAACACTAATGCCCTATGGAACTCTTATTCAAACAATGTACTCATCAATCAAAAACCATCCAACATCGAAACCAACCCATTCGGTATTCTACGATAACCAGCCACCAATCCACCCTGTTTATTAACGAATCTCTTCTATTGCTCACACGGGTCGATATTTACTTTGAATATCTATTTTCGCTCATTAAGTTTATCAATTTGATAATTGATGATAATAATGTGCCGTTTGAAGGGGTGGTCAAATTGGAAAATTTAAACGGAAATTATAAGTGATATATGCAACCAAATATACACCGAATATAATGTTCCAAAATTGAAACGCTTCCAATTTGCATCTAATTGAAATTTAGATCTTCTACAATCTTATCAGTGATTTTTGTACAGTCCAGTGATTAACGAGCGCGATAGACGCAATGTGGATGGATTGAAAGCGTAAAAATTCAATTAAAGTTGATCGTACTGCTATCTTATCAATGATTTCGTCGTTATAATTTCGGCAAATTCTCCAATTCTGGTTAATTTAAGATATTCTAAATTCTTATTGATAAAAATACAAATCATCGTGAGTATAAGCAATTATATTGTTGAAAAAATTGGAAAACTTATTTATCCTTGATTTTTATAATAAGACAATTACAACTAATTATCGATAATTTGTTCTAATTAGCGTTATTAAAATGACTCAACTCAACTCAAATTTGTCCTGCGAATTTATTGCAAACAATCCCGATTGATTTGTGCAGGAGATACTCAAAATTATCGAACTGAAGCACGATAAAAGCCAGGATTTTATCGATTCTTTTAGCCAAACTAGATGACGTTAAACTGTTGTGTTATTTAGACGAAAATTTGCAAATTTCAACGATCAACAATCGGCCACTTGTTTAAGAACCGTGTTAATTTAAACCGTTGTAATTATTTAAAACGATTAGCAATAGATTAGTAACAGAAAACCAATGGAAATTTCCAAACTACTGAAAATTTGGAAGATTTAGCACTATTAATCGTAGGTGCTAGTGTTCTATTTCTATTTTCTGACAACGATTTTATATTTTATTTCTATTATTACGAAACGGATTATTTACCGATCAAACAAATAATTTTAGTTGTTTTAAATCCATTGTTGAAGTTGATTCTAATTATACTCCATTTGAAATTATTAAAAATTGTTACTTTGTATATTTGAAATATTAACAGTGTTAACAAAGTCGTGGGCGTTTTTAACACGGAAAAGCCTTCAACGATAATTATACGCCTTTGTTTTAATCGAACTATCAGCGTGTTCTATGTTGACAATCAGATTAACAAAACACTCGATTGTGATATAAATTGTGATTAAAATTTTCTAATTGTTAATTTTGTATTTCTTTTACCGATTGTTGCTTATAGTGGCGCTTTTAATTTGTTTTATAAGACGAACGATGGTTTTGAACAATGTTTGGACTGGTGTAGCCGTTTCCGATATCGACAATATACAGAAAAAATGAATTGAATTCCTACGTTCCATCGACAATTTCTATTATTTTCCACCCAAAATTGGTGGATTTTCTTCATTTTCTTGGCCGTTAATTTGAATTATAACGATATCGATGAAATTAATCGAAGTTGGTGATATCGAATCGATTTCTATTTGAAGACAAAACCGACAATTCCAATTGAAACAAGTGGATGGACGAGAAATCGAACATTTACCGGAGTGTTTGGATAAAATTAAACAATTACGTTCGAATCGAGACGATTAAGTAATTTTATAATTTACAAAACTTCTCCGATGATTCAAGTCAAGAAAACCTATTGAAGCAGAATTCCGTGTTAATATTTCCCTTGAAGTTTGCGTGATTCTCAAAAAACTGTCCGTTAATGGGAGGGTGGCAATCAACTACCCCAATTGGCATTATAATAACAACTATCTAAATATATTGACTGTTTTAGAAGGGATTTAATACAAAGGTACACAACTAGTAGTAGACAGGGTAAGTACTCCGTACTTATTTACATTCATGAAACGGATTTGCAAATATTTGTGCCTGTTGACTGTTCCATACCTGTTGTATTATCGTCTAAACTGTTTATAAAGAAGAATAAATGTTGATCTAGTTTTCTGTTAGAAGAACAGTCGGCAATAAGAAAAAACAAACTAGAAAATCGTTTTATTACAATTGAAAAAATGGAAATTATCGTTAATTTCAATTTGTAATATTCGATTATTGGTTAGAGAACTATTTTTAGATTCAACATTTAGAAAAAATCAACTCAATTAAACTAAAAGTGTTCCGATCGTGATAATTTTCTAGCTAAATGACAACCGAACAAACTAAATTCTAACCGAAGTTCAAGTTTTAATAGCGATATGTGACGCCATAACCAATTATTTTAATAGAGAATGCAATTTTGAATAGTAAGGAATTTTAAAGCGGCCGATTTGAGTCACAATTACGGTTTATTAGAGCGGCGCCTCCACCATTTGTACAGCCCGATTTTCGACTAGTATCCCGCCTGAAAAATTCCCCAAAGTTAAACCGAAATTATGATTGGAATTAAGAAAATTCCTATTGTTCGACTTATCTGTGCTTATCTGACTAGTTGGACTCATTTCAAGAAAGATGTTTGTTTTCGGTTTACTTGCACGTGGAATCGAATTATTGGAATTTTATTGGCGAATCCAATAATTTAGGATGTAATGGGACGAAATATTTGCATTAAATAATTGGGAAAATGATACGATAACAAATTAAATCCACTAGCTTGTTATAATCAGAGAAATGAATCATTTTACTGGAATTCCATCAATAGAAATCGTTGTTTTATTTATCTATAAATTTTATTTTTTATTATTGAAGGAGTTGAAATTTTCTTATCGTAATTACAATTGCAATCGATAATTGCACAAACTAGTGGAAATTTACCGGAGTTTATGAGTCATAAATCAGAATTTTCTATTATTTGGTAACATTTAAAGAGATTCGTCATCCGAATTGAATTGTAGAAAAACGCTGATCAATAAAATCCTATTAATATTGTAAAAATTCAACAATGAATATCTTGTTTTGGGAAAATATAAATATCTCCAACATTTATGATTGGTCTTTTCCACACTTTAGTCGGGGAGAGGAAAAAAAAAACATCACAAGTTCAATAAATAGATTAGATAACAACAGAACTGTACTGTATATAAAGTTGGGAAATTTGATAACGCGTTTAGATAATTTTCAGAAATTTCCAAACGAATTTCGAGTAGAGGCAATTATCTACGTAGGCAAATATGAGGGTGATTTTGTTGAGTATCTTGTTGTGCTGTGTAGCCTTCAGTGGTGAGTTTTCTTGTACGATTTTATTCGAAATTCTTTTAATATTCGTTTGAAATCATCTAGTTTATGGTCTGCAATGCTATCAGTGTCCTAATCAATCAGCTTGTGAGAATGGTTCAAACGAAACAGATTGTCCAACTGGCTCTACAGTTTGTATCAACGTGTATACTAATGGTAGCGACACCAGTAAGTTGAATAAATTTCGATGTCTATCGACAAAATTATAAACATTTCTATATTGTGTTCTTATAGCAACCCTATTGAAAGACTGTGGAACAAATACAACCTGTCAACAGTATAATTCTAACTCGAGTATTGTATGCGATACATGCAATGACGACGATTTGTGTAATTCAGCCGATTCTACAAGATTTTCCTTCATTGGTGTATCATTAATAGGATTCACAATCTTAAGAAATATTCTATAAAATACCTAAACAATTTGTTCATCAATGTTTCAGTCTAAATTCTTAGCTTTCTGTATAATTTTTTTTCCATCAGTTACACCAAAAATAAAATTTAGACAATAATTGATATACTGTGATAAACCGGAAAATTTTCCATCAATAGCTGTACCACTCCCTATTTGGTTCTACAAATATCGAAATATGATAAGAATCTTATCACCGGCGCCATTTTTATTCGATTCTACCATTTTACAAATTCTACACAGAAATTGCCAACCCTTTCATCTCTCTGTTAATATTCGCGTACATTTGTAAAGTTTCCAAATAAAATTGCGTATATATTGACAAAGTTTAAATGAATATTCCAACTTAATACATAATTAATTTTGTTGTAAGAACTGCTACTTATTTCCTACAATATTACCAGAAATATATAAAGACATCGAATATGGTAAAGTATTAAATAATAAAGTTCGTTTGGTGTGTTTTAAAGTTGGCGTTCTTGTCTCCCATCATCATCAAATTCGAGAAAACAGAAGTGAAGAGAAGCAAAAAGGGTTCGGGTTTGGTGTAGAGAGATGACGTTATGTCAACAACAAGACGAAGCTGAAGCGCTTCCTTAATTAATAAACTTCTACTAATGAAAGAAATAATTAATTTCTGCCTGCCATTGCGGCACCATTTCAGACGAAACCGTTCTCTTCTTCGTCTTTACGATTATTAAAATATACACACAACAACCCACTCTCATTTCAGGATTTTATCCGCGTTTTTTCTGTTTTAATACACGAGTCCTTTGGGGGAAAAAAAAACCCAAATATATCTGTTAATAAATAAATACTAACGACAAATATATCCAAGTGGTTTAAGCTATTTATAGGCGCTTATCTTTTTGATAAAATAATACAACGGTACAGTTGTTGTATATTGAATGAGAGATGAAGGGCCGTTTAGTAGGGCTGAATAATAATAATAATGATGATAATAACAGCAGGAATGGGCGAATAGCTACGAAAACCAGACAGGAAATTACCCTTCGCCGTTTGCAATATGTCAGACAGGACAAACATTGACGTCAGCCTGGGTAAACAATGTATACTCATTATTACATGTGTCGCGCCTTTGGAACATTGACCGCTTATGAGAAAGAAACTGAAAAGAATACCGTACCCCATTCATTTATAAAGCACTGAAAAAGAAGTGGAAAATTCGAATATAGCCGCTATTAAAATCTATCCAACCCTTATCAATTAAACTAATGAGCGATTATATCAACAATAGATGAGTAATTCTACAAAATACAGATTGAGGCGGAATTTATCACGAATTTTATCACAAACAAATAAATAAATCCTCGGTTGTGATGTTTTCTAAATAAGATGTACTCATAATTAGATGATATGTTGCAATTAAAATGATTCATTCATTTGTAACACTTCTAGAAATACTTCAATGCAATGTTTTACAATTAAAAGGCCTCAATTCGATTAAAGATATTCTAATTTTAGAATAATTAGTTTAGTTCTCGAGCGGTTATTTTATAAATTATGATTAAATCGCCCTTTATCAATATTCCAATTTTATTGAAATAAATTTCAAACTTCCCGCACTGGTATTTGTTTAAATCTAGGAATTTTCAGCAATTCTAGTGACATAACTAGAAATGTCACCGTTTTAACCTAACTTTCTCTAACTAAAATTTCCGAAATTTCTATAATCGATTTTTTTACTAGAAAAAATCAAGATAATTAATTTAAAGGTAGGTTTATCGTATGTAAATACATTTAGAATTTCGTGATAATTCTAGGTTAAGTTCAGCGATGTTCCGTCTACAAAAACCCCTCAAATGCACCCTAAAACGTTACATGTCAACGAAAATGATACTCGAACACTTGCACGAACGCAGTTTAATTCGCGTTACCGGTAATGAAGTGTCCGATTATTTGCAAGGTTTAATAACCAACGATATTAAACATTTAAATAACAGTCCGGGCAGTATGTACGGCATGTTTTTGAATACAAAAGGCCGTATTTTATACGATACAATCATCTATCGGCCGTTAGAAAACGATACATTCTACATAGAATGCGATAAATCAATAACACAACAATTACAAAAACACTTAAAATTGTATCGAGTTAGACGTAGAATTGATATCGTCGATTTACATGAGGATTATAAGATTTTCGTGTTATTTAATCCAAATATAAGCCGTGATAATTGTGATAAACATATGGATGGTTTAATTGTACCGTGTGATCGATTGAATGCTTCATTGCCGCAGAATTTCCTAAAAATCCATCACGATTTGATGATCTATAAAGATCCGAGAATTATCGATTTAGGTTCTAGAATTATTGTAAAATCAAACGTTAATATCCAACAACAAATTAACGAAATTACACAATTCGATGAATCAAATCAACGTAATTATCGTTGGTTACGGTACAGTTTAGGCGTAGGTGAAGGTATCCAAGATATACCACCGAATATTAGTTTCCCATTAGAGTGTAATTGTGATTATTTGCACGGTGTTAGTTTCCATAAAGGCTGCTATATTGGACAAGAATTAACAGCCAGAGTCCACCATACCGGTGTTGTACGGAAACGTTTAATGCCTGTAAATTTTCTAGAAATACCCACAATAGAATTAAAAGACGGCGATGTGATTTATCAGAATGAAAATTTAGGAAAATTGCGCGGTATTGAGAATAATGTTGGTTTAGGTTTGTTTCGTATCGAAAAAGTATTGAAATTTGATAAAATTCAAATCGGTAATGGTGCAGCAACGGTACATAAGCCGAATTGGTGGCCAATTGAAGCACCAAAAGATAAAATTACAGTACAGAAACTCCAATAATTTGTCGTTACAGATGGATAAATCTAATCCTGGTAGTGAAGAAATTCAAATTAAACAAGAAGACATTAAAAAAGAAGACCAAGATGAAGAAGTGAAATATTTTGAATGTTCACTTTGTAAATTGAAAGAACCTTACGAATATTTCGGTAATAATCCACCATTCTTTCGTAAATTTAAACTATTAGAAAATTGTTATGTGATTGAAGATCCGTTTATAGCCCCAAAACAAGGCGAAATCCTAATAATAGGAACACATTGTATTAAATGTAGTAGATCTGTTTGTAAAGATACAAATTGTAGTCTATACTATGATGGTACTTATTGTATACAATGTGCAAAGGCACAAATTAAATCATTTCCTCCAAATATCCAGGAGAAGATCAATAAAATTGTTTAATCTACACGGTTTTTTTCTCAGCATGTCCAATAATCTGCTTTATTAACTTCTTTTTCTCTAGAAAAACTCGACTAACTTTCCGCTTCTTCTTCTTCTTCGAAACTACAACACCTTGAAATTCTTGATTTTTATTTTGAACATTTCCACGATCGTGTTCGATTTTAGTTTGATTTTCAAGTTTTCGCCAACGCGGCTTCTTAGGTCTACCCGCTTTTTCAATCTGAAACCAATCGAAAATGAAATTTCGATAAATCCTAATGGAAATCAATTACAGGTTTGTTTTTGTTTAATTTTCGATTCTTCTTTGCTGCTTTAGTATTACACAAATTTATCCTCAATTCACGATCCTTTAATTTGACATCGTCCAATTCTAAAGCTAATTGTACGGAATCGGAAGTGATGAAATTCACGTAAGCGAAACCTTTTCCTATACCGGTGTTTGAATCGCGTATCATACGAATCGAAGAGATGTCACCACAGGGCTCGAATACTCGCCATAAATCCTCCTCTTCGGCGTCTAAAATTTCCAATTATCAATCAATTATTTGTTTGTATACAAGAAATACCGAATGGTAGATTTCCAACGAAAATCGCCCTAGTTTCATCGTATTGTTTCTCATCGCTACAAACTTCAACACGAATGTGATGTTCATTGAATTGATGTCCATTTGTTTTTGTAGCATTCTGAGCATCTTCAGGTGTAGAAAATCTATAAAAATACCAAGAACTCTATCGGATAATACGATTAATATTTGATTGTACCTAACGAAACCGGTCAACGATTTCCGATCTGGATGTAATTGTTTTGTAATTAAAGCCACTTTTTTTGGTATTTTCGGCTCGGACGGCGTTACATTACGTAAACGTACCGTCTCAACTGTTCCATACTTTTTAAAAAACTTCTTCAATTGAAGTTTCTTTGTTGTTATCGGCAAATTGCCGACAAATATAGTGCGAGCTAATTCGTCCGGATCTGGGGCAATTTTCGACTTGTTTTTCACTCGAATTCTTTTCGATTCAGTTTCAACAACATTTTCGTTGAAGTTGTCGCGAATTTTCCGCTTTTTCGACTTATTCTCCGAACGATTATCGACTAAATCTGATTGTAGAGATTCTGTGATTTGCGGTTCGATTTTTTGCGGATTTTCAATGTATTTAGCCACAATTTTCGGTTTATTCGGTGTGTTCTTACCGGTTATTAGATCCGCGATACTTCCAACAGAATAATCCATGATTGTTGATCAAATAAAAGCAATTTTCAATAGGAAATATTGCTTCACACGCACATGGGTGACAACATTAAAATTGAGGTTATGTAAATGNTTATGTAAATGTATGTGGCAGACATCTTGGATAGTGGAGACGCAAACGAACTGAAGCAGTTCTGGTGGTTTGCACCTAAACTAATGCAAATAAGTATTGCTGGTTATATAAAATTAGGCGTATAATGTTGGCACAAATAAGATTATTGTGCATTATCGACTTTTAAAATGGCTTTTTATTAAATTCCTATTACTTTCAGGTGATTTTCAGCTTAGATTAATTTTCCAAAAGCTACCACAAAAATTATTGAACGTTTTCACTCTTTTGTAGCGATAAAGGTGACATCTATTGATTTTTCTATTAAACTACAATGTTGAAACGACACCAACATATCGCCTTCTGTTTCTCAAGCCAAGATCAATCTTGATTTGAGAAAAGGAGGTCCCTGTAGAACGACACCCATAAGCGAGAAACATATGAGGGCCAAATTGGTCTTTAAAAGTATAGGCGATAGGCACTCTACTACCTCATTGGTCAATTTCTTAAAATAAACAAAATAAAAAAGAAAAAAGCCGAATGCACTGAACGGGAATTGAACGTTCGCCTAAAAACGTCGTATCTGCAACACTCATTTCATTTTCATTTCATTTTTCAAGATTTTTATTAATTATAATTATTTGTACAAAATTTACAGAATAAATTTTACAATAATACAAATATTCACATATAAATAAGTGTTCCCGTTATAAAACATACACTTAAATGACATGCGCAAATATGGGGACATCCATTTTAAAAAATTTTGTCCGTCGTGATTCATTGTTTTTTTTTTTTTTTTGTCGATCAATTTTTGAATGAATGATAGGAAAGTAATCAAAAAACCTATCTCAACATGTATCTGCAACACTTTGCAGTTTTCTCTCGCACCATAATCCAACTTTAAATTTTTTTGTTTATGTTTCATAAATAGTAGTGATAAAAATTTATCTTTAATATTATTTGAAATCAATGGTTTGTATCAATGATGATACAATTAAAGTTTCAAATTTATCTTTAATTTTCTCGCTTTTCCTTGAGATCGAAGATTTTTTACATACATATTCGTAATCTGCTCATCAAAATCTTTCATTTAAGGTGCGCCCTATAGAGAAATAGAAAATCACGTTGGGACACTTCCCTTTTAAGTTCTATTTCTCTCAGATGGAGATTAGTTTAATTTGTGTTTATTTTTTGTTTATAGAAATTTTTGAATTTATTTCAATACAGTTTTAGATGCATCTAGCAACAAGATAAAGGTGTCTTGTTTTCAAATTGGTTGCTATTTATTTGATTTCTATTATCAAGTTTTTTCAAAATAGTGGAATTTCAGCATGATAAAATTCCAATTTTATTGATATTTGGTCGAATTTTTAATAAACTGTTGAAACTGGTGAGAGTTAGATGTCCATATAGTTTCAGAAAATGGAAAATGGTAAGTTTTTTTAAATTTGCAGATGTTATAATGAAGATGTGTTTGTGCTATAATTACCTATTTATGTTGTTACTTTTGCACAATTGTCCACAATTTTCAATTTGGTAACCAGTATTTGATTCATTTAATAATGTTATTATGGTATCAAAGCCATACAAAATAATAAAGGTGATAAGCAGTCTCCTTGAAATATTCCTCTTCTAATTTTATATTGTTTATTGAAATGTTTTCTTCTTTGGTTGTTATTTTCAAATCGATTTTCCATTTTTCCATTGATTTCTTCATAAAATTTATCAAAATTTCTGGAATTTTATTAATTTTCAAAATTTCTATCGACCAACTATCGGGTTTACTATCTTATCCTTTCTTACAATCGATTCAAGCTACACAGCTACAAGTTTTCTTATCTTTCTTACAACTTTCTAAAATTGTTTTACTAATTAATAAATGATCTTTTGGTCCATATGAATTTCGTATATAACCTTTTTGTTCTATTTTGTTCTATTAAATGTTTTTGTAATCTACTCGTAATTATATTTATAATTTCATTTAATAATCATTGTCATATTCTTTATCAATCACACGATTATTTTGATTTTCGCCTGTAATTCAAATTTTTCAAAAATCTATCTTTGGTTGTCGTAACTCCAAGAACGAGCAGGAAATCATAAGTTAGAAATTCGCATTTTCGCGGTTCAAATGGTTGTACTTTACACCCTTAAATAAATACACAATCTGTTTTTTAGTTTCGGTTTTTTCTGGGACTTCAGCACCCCCAGAGTTGAATATCTAACTACGTCTAGGAGAACAACCCCATATGAGGGTATGGGGTCGTTCTGTAACAACCCCATATCCTCAAATGAGATTGT